>SJYC01050043.1:0-27895 GCA_006408675.1 Madoqua kirkii | reverse complement strand
TGCAGAGGAGCAAAAGAAAAATTTTACCTGGAGTAAGAGTGCCATATACAATTACTATAACCAAACAAACCTGTGGCCAATTAATTTGTACTTACTGAATCCTTCCCAGCTATTGAAAAAAAAAATGACTTGGGATTGAGTCAGCTGTGGAGACTACTCCTATAACCAATTGTCTTCACGTTGCATTTTATGAACCCTGGGTTGCAACTTAGCAGCCTGGTTCCTCCTAAATGCTCATTCCATTTCCTGTGTGTCTTCTGAGCCAGTAATTAGAAGCCCAGTGTCACCCTTGGATAGGGAAAAAAAATCTTCAGTGAAGATTTTTATAATTGAATTATACGTCTAATATTTTGCAGGTACTAATATTTGTTCTCTGAACTCAGCAGCATGAGTTTTTGAGCTTGAAATGTGATGATGGTATTGGTTTTATTTTTCTCTTTGTGTACAGATAGAAATAGTGACTCTTTAATTCTCTGGTTATTATCTTAATTATTTCAAAGGTGGACTCTTAACATTTTTAATACTTACTGTGAGAATAGAATATACAATTGAGAGGGAACACTACTGCATAGTTATAGATAGCATGTTATCTGCCAGCTACTGTTGTTAGCAATGTTTGTTAAACTTATGTAATCCTTATAACAATCCTTTAGGTAGAACTATTATCGGTATTTTATAATTGAGGAAACTGAGACTCAGAGAAGGTTCAGTAGCTTACTTCAGTCTCCCAGCTGGTGAGGGACAAACGCAAGATTGACCAGTCAGATCCCACAATCTGGACTCCTTGCCACTCTGCTCAAGGACAAACCCAAGTGGCTCAACAGTGTCTTCTCTTCTCTGGAGTTTTCCACGACCAGTCTTTTCGGAGCTATCATGTGCCTTTCAAGCACTATGTTGATTTACTTTTTTAATGTTAAGAATAATTCTGTTTTGTCATTAGAAACAGTGGCTAGTTATAAAGAGATCAGAGTGATGGTTGAAAGAGATAGAGAAGAAAGGACCAGAAAAACATCTATTTCTGCTTTATTGACTATGCCAAAGCCTTTGACTGTGTGGATCACAATAAACTGTGGGAAATTCTGAAAGAGATGGGAATATCAGACCACCTGACTTGTCTCTTGAGAAACCTGTCTGCAGGCCAGGAAGCAACAGTTAGAACTGGACATGGAACAGCAGACTGGTTCCAAATAGGAAAAGGAGTACGTCAAGGCTGTATATTGTCACCTTGCTTATTTAACTTCTATGAGAAACACTGGGCTGGAGGAAGCACAAGCTGGAATCAAGATTGCTGGGAGAAATACAAATAACCTCAGATATGGAGATGACACCACCTTTATGGCAGAAAGTGAAGAAGAACTAAAGAGCCTCTTGATGAAAGTGAATGAGGAGAGTGAAAAAGTTGGCTTAAAGCTCAGCCTTCAGGAAACTAAGATCATGGCATCTGGTTCCATCACTTCATGGGAAATAGATGGGGAAACAGTGGAAACAGTGTTTAGACTTTATTTTTCTGGGCTCCAAAGTCACTGCAGATGGTGATTGCAGCCATGAAATTAAAAGATGCTTACTCCTTGGAAGGAAAGTTATGACCAACCTAGACAGCATATTGAAAAGCAGAGACATTATTTTGTTGGCAAAGTAATGTCTCTGCCATCTAGTCAAGGCTATGGTTTTTCCAGTGGTCATGTATGAATGTGAGAGTTGGACTGTGAAGAAGGCTGAGTGCTGAAGAATTGATTCTTTTGAACTGTGGTGTTGGAGAAGACTCTTGAGTGTCCCTTGGACTGCAAGGAGATTGAACCAGTCCATCCTAAAGGAGATCAGTCCTGGGTGTTCATTGGGAGGACTGATGTTGAAGCCGAAACTCCACCTGATGCGAAGAGCTGACTCATTGGAAAAGACCCCGATGCTGGGAAAGATTGAGGGCAGGAGGAGAAGGGGATGACAGAGAATGAGATGACTGGATGGCATCACCGACTCGATGGACATGGGTGAACTCCAGGAATTGGTGATGGACAGGGAGGCCTGGCGTGCTGCAGTTCATGTGGTCGCAAAAAGTCAGACACTGTTGAGCAGCTGAACTGAACGAAAGTGAGGATGGTTTTAAACCTAGGATACAATACACTGTTACAAAAATGGATCCCCAAGGAAAAGAGGGATGCTCATTTTTATGGGCAAGGAGGAGGGAAAATAGTAATTTTATTTCAGTATTATATGTGTTTTATGGTGATGTTTGTACCCATTTCCCTCAATGAACAAGTGTCTGGTCTTATGTTAGTTGCAATAGAGTGAAAAGTCTCCATTCAATTCCAGTGCTTCAGTCCCTGCTCCCAGGTGCACCTGCAAACCAGATCTGTAACCACTGCCGTTAGCAGATGGGGCTGTGCCTAGTTCCATCGCTCAGTTCTCGAGTTATCTAATATCAGCAGTGTCACACTTTTTTTCATTTAGTGCTTTAAAATAGTAAAGCAACAATAATTTCATGTCATTTCAGCCTGTAGTTTCTTAAGTCCTTTGAAAGTTAAAATTCCAAATTGGATTGCTAGCCACTGTTAGGAGTAGGGCCGTTCCATGTGAAACTGCCCTGCTATTTGTGTCAAAAATGATTGAATAGCAGCCGTTTGACATGGCTCAACCTATAGTTTTTTTTTCTTCTAGAATCTTTCATATATATATACATAAAAGCATATATATTGCTGCTGCTAAGTTGCCTCAGTCGTGTCCAACTCTGTGTGACCCCAGAGACGGCAGCCCACCAGGCTCACCCATCCCTGGGATTCCTCAGGCAAGAACACTGGAATGGGTTGCCATTTCCTTCTCCAGTGCATGAAAGTGAAAAGTGAGAGTGAAGTCGCTCAGTCGTGTCTGACCCTCAGCGACCCCATGGACTGCAGCCTACCAGACTCCTCTGTCCATGGGATTTTCCAGGCAAGAGTACTGGAGTGGGGCGCCATTGCCTTCTCTGAGCATATATATAGTTGTGTCCTTCATTTAAAAAAAGAACTACAGTATGTCTGGTGTTACTTTCCTGCCCGTATAGAGAGCTCTCTCCTTTTATATTGCTCTGTATTATTCCTTGTGTTCTCTTGTGTGTGTGTGCTCCTGGAAGCCTTGTGTTCTACAGCCAAATGCAAGCAATGTAGGTCCCTTACTAACCACACACAGGCTCCTCACCTTCCAAGGGTCATACACACACACATAAAAATGTGTCCACAGAAATAATACACATAGTGTGTTTTTGAGTGGCTAAAGTAAGCTATAAAACAGAATTTCAGAGTCACCTCCCTTCTCAAAGGAAAACTAAGTGAATAAATGTATAAGCATAGAAATAAATCTGGAAGAGTATTCGTCATCTATGACAGTAGTTATCCTTAGAAAGTGAGAGTCTGATTTTCATCTTTAAACGTGCCTCTTTCTTTTTCCTTGTCATTCAGTTCAGTTCTTTTGCTCAGTTGTGTCCGACTCTTTGCGACCCCATGAATCACAGCACTCCAGGCCTCCCTGTCCATCACTAACTCCCGGAATTCACTCAGACTCGCCTCCATCAAGTCAGTGATGCCATCCAGCCATCTCATCCTCGGTCGTCCCCTTCTCCTCCTGCCCCCAATCCCTCCCAGCATCAGAGTCTTTTCCAATGAGTCAACTCTTTGCATGAGGTGGCCAAAGTACTCATTTGTTCTTGGCAAAGGCCATGTGAAAGTTTACTAACCCAAACTCATGAGGCTTGGAGGGGAATTTGCCTGGGTCATAAAAGACAAGAGGAGGACAGGGACTGAAATCCAGGTTAGGTTACATCCAAACTTAACCACAAATAATGCTGCCATTCAGTAAAACTCAATGCTTTCTTAAGTATTTCCATAAATATGTTGAGCTCAGTCACTGTGTCCAACTCTTCTGGAGTTTCAGCTTCAGCATCATTCCCTCCAATGAAATCTCAGGGCTGATCTCCTTCAGAATGGACTGGTTGTATCTCCTTGTAGTCCAAGGGACTCTCAAGAGTCTTTTCCAGCACCACAGTTCAAAAGCATCAATTCTTCGGTGCTCAGCCTTCTTCAGAGTCCAACTCTCACATCCATACATGACCACAGGAAAAACCATAGCCTTGACTCGACGGACCTTTGTTGGCAAAGTAATTGTCTCTGCTTTTCAATATGCTATCTAGGTTGATCATAATTTTTCTTCCAAGAAGTGTCTTTTAATTTCATGGCTGCAGTCACCATCTGCAGTGATTTTAGAGCCCAAAACATGAAATCTGACACTAAACATGCATACAGATATGTGTACTTAAGTTATAATAGTTTCAGCCTAACTAATGTAAGCTGTGCTTACTATTTGGTGTCTTGGGTGTAAGTTGAAGATTTTGAAGTAGAAAACACGAAGCAAAGCCCAAGGAGAAACATGTGGAGTCCCACTCACCTGCGCTGACCTGGAGAACCTTCCGTGGCTGCACACTGAGAATGGGGAGCCCTCCCTGCTTAGTGTTTTCATGTTGCATTTAGCACATCTTTCATCTCCCCCCTGGGCTGCTCTCGCAGTCTCATTGCCCTGGCGTTTTGGGGATCAGTATTACTGGAAATCCCTGGAGAAGAAAATGGCAACCCGCTCCAGTGTTCTTGCCCGGGGAAATCCTATGGATAGAGGAGCCTGGCAGGCTGCAGTCCATGGGGTCACAGAAGAGTTGGACACAGTGACGGAGCTCAACATATTTGTGGAAATACTTAAGACAGCAATGAGTTTTATTGAATGGCAACATTTTTTGTGGTTAAGTTTGGATGTAACCTAACCTGGATTTCAGTCCCTGTCCTCTTCTTGTCTTTTATGACCCAGGCAAATTCCCCTCCAAGCCTCATGAGTTTGGGTTAGTAAACTTTCACATGGCTTTTGCCAAGAACAAATGAGTCCTTTGGCCACCTCATGCGAAGAGTTGACTCATTGGAAAAGACTCTGATGCTGGGAGGGATTGGGGGCAGGAGGAGAAGGGGACGACCGAGGATGAGATGGCTGGATGGCATCACTGACTCTATGGATGTGAGTTTGAGTGAACTCCAGGAGTTGATGATGGACAGGGAGGCCTGGCGTGCTGCGATTCATGGGTTCGCAGAGTCGGACACAACTGAACTGAACTGAAGCACCCAACATTTAGTACATACTCAAGAATATTAGCTTACATTTTCCTGAGGACAAATAGAGGGCCTATTTGTACTTTCTATGTAACTTTCCAAGAAAATGTAACTTAGTCATTTGGTTTTGGTTATTTTTGTCCAGCTCAGTAAGGAGACTTATTGGTTGCTACTTAAGGTCTTCATCTGACAATTGATAATTTATATTGTTCAGGGGAAAAGAATGGAGGGGAGGAGAACAGGTAAATAGCTAGGAATCCAGCAACCCTCCTTTCTCAGCTGGAGTGGAAGGTGTTCCGAGCGTAGTGCTCTAAATTTCCTGAGCTGTCAAAATGTCAGGCTTCCTCAGAAGTTTATGGAAGACAGCTTGATTCAGTATCTGATTACTTTTTGGTTCCTAGGGACAATAGTAGATGGCGGTCATATTTTTTGTTTGTTTATATAGGCAGAAATCTCAATCTGTAAATAATGCTTGAGGACTGTGATTATGATATAAAAATGTTCTCTGCTTTACAGAGTAAAGCAATTTGCTTTGACTTCTGTTGACATTGCAACTGAACTGGTCTCACTCACTCTGTAATTGAATTGCTGCAGACTTCCATTGACCTTTACAAGTAGCAGAGGTGGTTCCTGGAGTAGTAACCTAATGCCTATTAGCTGCTGCTCTAACATTATAATTGGGTCTGTGTTTTATGTCATGTGATTAGAACACAGCTGATTCTCTCATCAGCTTTTCCCAGCTTACACTTTTGGCATATCTTAGCCATTCGGTAGCTTTTCAGGCAAGCATTATGTTCCGTTTTTAACATCTTCAGACAGTAGGAAATAAAATCTGCTTTATAATTGTATGGAAATTTCATTACATCTTTTCGTGCCTTAATGTGACAGGAACTTACTTTTATTCTGATTTGCTTTGTGTGTTGGTGGGGAGGATGCGTCTCTCTGTGAAATTTTGGTTTTTTTGACTTTGGGGACTGAGGGTGGGAGGCTCTTCTATTAGAGTCACATTTTGCTTTTCTAGACACTATTTCAGATAAAGAAATTATATTGCCGAAGTGCATTTTTCTTACCTAGACCCTAAGTGTCATTAATTTGCAAGTTACTAACTTTATCATGGTTCCCACTGTGGTTTGTTTTGCTCCATGAGGCCAAGTAAAATGCGAGGAGCTGAGACAGCTTGCCCCCACCCAGCATGACACTGCACTGACTTGCAGCAGAACCAAGAATTGGGGTCACTGGGACCTTAGGAACCTTTCTTTCCACTTGACAATTAGAACTGGTCTCTCACTGCACCTTTCACTGCTGAGAAGTAAATTAGTGTTCTTTCCTTAACGGACAGTTGGCTGGGTTAATTTCTTATAGTCCCCTCCCCTTTCTCTCCCTAATGAAAGACTTAGGATAGATTTTCTAATCAGAGAATCTAGACTGTTTTCTCATAGCAGTTGTTTACTACCTACTGATCTATGGATAGCAAAGGAGAATTCCCTTTGCACGGGAGGGTTGGATTTACTCTTTTTAAAGAAATGTACCCCATCATATTAGCAATTATAAAAGTTTAATTTTAAATTCAAAGTTTGAGTTTCCTAACCCATCTTTATTATTCTAGTTAGTTTAAGACAGAAGTTGCATGTATGTGCAAGTACACATGGGCTTGTGTGTATGTGTGTGTACACTTTTTCAGTTAATTAAAGCTGCTGTTTAAGATGTAACTCTTTTGGCCTATGTTTTGAGAAGGCTATAAGAATACCTGGCCTGGAAACTAGATCGGCTTTCATTTTCGTCTTGTTTCGGACGTCTTTTTCTCTCTGTTGATCTTACCTGTTGAATGCCACTGTTGACAGTGTCTCATAGGGAAGTTCGCTTAATTCCTTGGCCATTGTAGTTGATAGGGACTAGCGTATGCAGAGCTGTGAAGGCAGCGCTGGGTTTTCTTTGGTTCTTAGGTGTTGATGGAGTTTGGGACCTGACCCTGCCTCTTTCAGCCATACTGCTCACAGACTGCTCAGCTGCACACTGGTCACTCCGTGTGTGTGCTCCAGCTTTTAGTTCTAGAAGCTCGTAGAACTCCATGAGGCTCTGGGTGAGGGTTTGAGTAGGTGATGAAGAAACAAGCCTGTGCTCTTTTTTTTCACCGCCAAAGAGTGGACCACTTGATAAAACCAGGCCTAGACTGTCCAGTTAGGTAAGACGGGCTGTTCTTCTATGTTACTGGACTGTCTGTAGGGTTTTCCCATTTCCGTCAGTCTCACAGTAAATTTGAATATCTGGTCACCCTCGTATCTGCATGTTAGTTTTTGTGGTGATGCTAGCGCTAAGGACCAGATGCAGAACCAAATGCTGAACAAAACTGTAATCGCCCGTTTGGAGCAGTAGCTGTGCTCCAGCTTCTGTCGTGGAAGTCATGCTCCTTTACTCAGGGTTGGAACCCTGGAATGTTCCATCGTTCACAGCAGTCTCACCCAGTGATTGGAAAGCAAGGAGACATAATGCTGTACTTTCAAGACTTAGGTGGGAAGAGTAAGGCCGCGAATGACTCAAGTGTTCTTGAGTGTCCTTGTTAAAAGTGGAGTGCTATCCTAGGTGGGTGAGTATTCTGATCTAGCATGATAATTCTGTGAGGTCTCATTCCTCATGAGTTAAGTAGTATACTTTGACTTTTATTAACCACATTTCAGGGCTTCTGTGCTGTCTCAGACGGTAAAGATTCTGCCTGCAATGTGGGAGACCCAGGTTCAATCCCTGGGTCAGGAAGATCTGCTGGAGAAGGTAATGGCGGCCCACTCCTGTACTCTTGCCTGGAGAACTCCATGGACAGAGGAGCCTGGCAGGCTACAGTCCCTGAGGTCCCAAAGAGTTGGACATGACTGAGCAACTAACACACCCTCACAGCTGCGTTTCAGGGACTAGCCCTGCTTGGTGCCTGCTGCTCTCCCTGTGCACAAAAAGACATTAACGGACTGTGGCTAAATCCTTTGACGTCTGTCAGCCTTAAACCTCCATTGTTAGTCCACATCCCATGTATTATATTGGCCTTATGAAGGTTGATGGGGGCATTTTTTTTTCTTTGACAGTGCTGGGTCTCACCGCTCTGCAGGGGCTTTCTGTGGTTGCGGCGAGCGGGGGCTGCTCCTTGTTGCAGTGCCTAGGATTCTCCTTGCAGTGGCTCCTCTTGTGGCAGAGCGCAGGCTCTAGGTGCATGGACTTCACGTTGAGGCACATGAGTTCAGTAGTTGTAGCTCGTGGGCTCCACAGTTGCATTTGTGTGCTCAGGATTGGCTGTTGCGCAGCACGTGGAAACCTCCCAGACCAGGGCTCAAACCTATGGCCCCTGCATTGGCAGGCGGACGCCCATCCCCTGCGCCGCCAGTGAAGTCCTCTTTTCTCTCTACTGTCTCATATAGCTGAAGCTTCACACTGGCTCCTAGACAGATTTAGCTTTATTTTTGGAGGTCGCTTCCATACTTGTTCAGCATTAGGTTTTGTTTACAAGGTCAGGTCTACCACATATTGAATAAAGGGGAGGGTTTGGTTTATCCTGCTTTACACTAGTCAGTGCAGTTTTAGAAACTAGTTTTTGATATGATGAAATATGCATCTCAGACTTCATTTTAGCAGAGTAAGAATTATTTAGTCAGAGTATCTGTGAAATGAGTTTGGGAGCCCTGATCCTAATACCAGGCACCCCTCTCCTTTTCAGTACACTGTATGTCCCGGGTGACCTTAGGAGGAACGACCACTGTGGCTGGAAGGAGATTTTATTGATGTCATAATATCTACCGCTTGATGGAAACTAGGGCAGCATGACTATTTTCTGCTTAGTTCAAAGGTCATGTTTTGAACAGGCTTATATAAGTTAGCAAAACACAAAACTCTCCTCCTGCAGCATTTCATCATCTCCTCTCGGTTTCAGCCTCTTTGCATTTAGCTTCATTACAACTGTTAGTCTGTCTGCTCCTATGACTTGTACCCAGACACGTCTTTCCTTGAGGATAGCCTTTCTCAGTCTCCCGATGTTGCGTGCTCTTCAACTTCAGCTATTAAGCCCAAATGTTTGGCACCTGAGTCTTCCTTGGGAGCAGCATCATGAGAACACACCCACCAAATGGACAAAGAAGATGTTGACACTCTAAAGCAAGACATTGTTGGTTATTATTGGGAAGCCCTGTTTAAAAGATTGAGAATGCTGAATGACAGGAGGATGAATGCACACACAAGGGGAGAGGGATTTGAGGTGCCTGTTACCACATCAGCTTTTCACCCCCTGCTGCGGAACAGGTACACCTAGTTTTGGTAGAATCCACGCTGACAGAGGAGCCTGCCGGGAATACAGTCTATGGGGTCGCAGAGAGTCAGAACTGACTGAGCATGCACACTCAAAAGTAAAACAGGTTATTTTAGCCTTGAGATTTATTTCTCTACACTCAGGTAGTGAATTTTTATATGTCTGATTATATTTTCTAGTCAATTTCCATTGTGATTTTGGAAACTTTTTCCCCCTAAGGAAGTCATACATACCAATCAATAATAAAAATAGCAGTTAAGAATATTCGCTTTTACTGGAAATAAAAGCAAAAATAAACAAATGGGATCTAATTAAAAGTAAAAGCTTCTGCACAACAAAGGAAACTATAAGTAAGGTGAAAAGACAGCCTTCTGAATGGGAGAAAACAATAGCAAATGAAGCAACTGACAAACAACTAATCTCAAAGATATACAAGCAACTTATGCACCTCAACTCCAGAAAAATAAACGATCCAATCAAAAAATGGGCCAAAGAACTGAATAGGCATTTCTCCAAAGAAGACATACGGATGGCTAACAAACACATGAAAAGATGCTCAACATCACTCATTATCAGAGAAATGCAAATCAAGACCACAATGAAGTACCATTTCACACCAGTCAGAATGGCTGCGATCCAAAAATCTACAAGCAATAAATGCTGGAGAGGATGTGGAGAAAAGGGAACCCTCTTACACTGTTGGTGGGAATGCAAACTAGTACAGCCATTATGGAAAACAGTGTGGAGATTCCTGAAAGAATTGCAAATAGAGCTGCCTTACGACCCAGCAATCCCACTGCTGGGCATACACACCGAGGAAACTCGAATTGAAAGAGACACGTGTACCCCAATGTTCATCGCAGCACTGTTTATAATAGCCAGGACATGGAAACAACCTAGATGTCCATCAGCAGATGAATGGAGAAGAAAGCTGTGGTACATATACACAATGGAGTATTACTCAGCCATTAAAAAGAATACATTTGAATCAGTTCTAATGAGATAGATGAAAGTGGAGCTGATTATACAGAGTGAAGTAAGCCAGAAAGAAAAACACCAATACAGTATACTGACACATATATATGGAATTTAGCTCGTATACACCTGTAGCGGATTCATGTCAGTGTATGGCAAAACCAATACAGTATTGTAAAGTAAAGTAAAAAAAAATATGTATATATATATAAAATAAGTAAATAAATAAAAAAGAGGATAGTTGCTGCTGGCAGGGGTGGTTTGTAAGTGGATTCTAGTTGTAATTGGTGTAATTGTGATGTAATATTTTTTTGATTACGACCTCAGAGATCTTTTTCTGTCTCCCTCTTTGCCACTTCCACCATCTTCTGATCCTCATCATGTTTCATTTGGATCCATCCAATAGATGTTTGTGTGCTGACTGCTTTTGGGGAGGTGGGAGATGTCACAAAGTTACAGTGGGCAGTAGGGAAATCAAGCTGTTAAGACATGGTCTGCTCGCTAAATCTTTTGGTCTGTCAAGGTCGACAATTGAACAGTCATGGACATACAGTGGGATAGAGTAAGGCCTGCAATAGAAGTGTCTGTGCAGTGTTAAGGGGGCACAGAGGAGGCATGTCTGAATCAGTGCATGGGGCTCAGGGCAAACTTCTTATGGGAAATGATGCTTTGGATTGACTCTTTTCTTATTGCTTCTCATTATAAAACAGTTAAAAAAAATGCATACATTGTAATATAGTTCAGTGAATTTTGACAAATGCCTCCATCCATGGAAATACCACCCCAATCAAGATACTAATAATTTTCAGCACCACAGAGAGTTCCTCTGTGCTCCTTTCTAGCCAGTACCTCACCCCCAGTCACCACCTCAGAGGCAACCAGGTGAATGGGCCTTGGTGTAGACATTTAGAACAGGAAGAGAGGAGGAAGGGCTATTCTGGTGTGCAAAGGCATGGACAGGTGAGAAATTGTGATGCGTGTCATTCCCTCTCATCATTGTACCTCTGGAACTATAGGAATGTCATCTCTGTTGGATGGTGGTTTGTCAAAGGTGAGGCTAGGAGTTAGGTCACTAAAGGATGGGCGGTCAAAACTTGACTTTTATCTTATTAAACAGCAAGAGTATGGTTGGGATTCAGGCAGGGTAGTGGCAGTGGTACAAAGACCAGTACACTTAATTTTATTTTGCTTTTTTGCTAATTAACAATTCCAGTCTTTTCATTGAGGTAAAATAAACAACATGAAATTTACCATCTCAGCCATTTTGAAGTGTACCGTTCCAGTCCAGTGGTAGTAAACACATTAATGCTGTTGTACAACCATCACCACCATCCATCTGCAGGACTCTCTTCATCTTGCAAAACTGAAACTCTACCCTCTAAACAGTAACTGCCCATTCTTCCCTCTTCCAGTCTATGGCAAGCATCGTCCTAACTTTCTGCCACATGATTTTAACTACTTTAGGTGCCTCACACAAGTGGAATCAAATAGTGTTTGTCTTTTTGTGGCTGGCTGATTTCCTTAGCATAATGTCCTCAACTTGATCTATGTTGTAGCATAGATCAGGTAGAATTTCCTCCCTTTCTAAGGCTGGATTCTTTGTATATTTTCAGCATTTTGTGTAAGTGTGTTTTGCTTATCCATTCATCTGTTGATGGACCTTTGGGTTGCTTCTACATTTCAGCTTTGGTAAATAATGCTGCTATGAAATTGGGTGTACAAATATCTGTTTTAGACTCTCATAATTGTTTTTGGTATATACTGAGAAATGGAATGGCTGCATCATGTGGTAATACTTGTGTAATTTTCTGAGGAATCAGCATGCTGTTTTCCACAACAGCTGTACCATTTTACATTCCCATCAGTAGTGCATGGGGGCTCCAGTTTCTCCACATCTTTGCCAACACTTGGTGTTTCCTCTTTTGTGGATAGTGGTCATCCTAATGGGTGTGCAGTGGTAACTCCACATAGTGTTGATTTGCATTTCCCTAATGATAAAGACCTTAATTTTAAAGAGATCATCTTGGTGTCCAGTTTTTTTGGGGAAATGGAAAGGACATTGATAGAGGCAGATAGACCCTGTCAGGAGTGATTACAGTAACCCAGAAAAGAGGAAGCCCTAAGACAAGACAGCGGGTGGTGGAAATGGAGAAAAGGGAGTAGATGGGAGAGGAGGTTAGGAGGCAGGGTCTCCAGTACTTGATGATTAGGTGGCGGCTGAATTTACAAACTAAAGCCACATACAAAGCAGGACACACATGGTATTTTTTTTAATAGCAGCTTTTGTGCCTCCCCATAATTTAAGATTTTGCTTATTCAGAGTCACCACCAGGTTAGTGGAGAACACTAGACCTCAGATCCCTGGCTCCCAGCCCAGGTGGGGAGTTCTTTTCTACCATATTCTTAGGGCCTCTTAAATATCTCAGAAATAGGCCAATTGTTATGCTTGAACAAACCATTTTGGGCTTCCTTCCTTAAGGAGTGACTGTATACCAATTCAATCTGTGATTTTTTATAATCTATAATTTTTAAATAACAGCTTTGTTAAGGTATGATCCACATACTGTGCAATTCACTCATCTAAAGTGTACATACAGTTCAGTGGTTTTAATATATGGGCAAATTGTGCAGGCGTCACTACGATCAATGTCAGAACACTTTCATCCCCCCAAAAGAAACCCTGTTCCCATTAGCAGTGACTCTCAATTCTTCCTCTGCCCCCACAGCCAGCCCTAGGCGACCACTAGTCTCCTTTGTTTCTGTAGATTTGCCTGTTCTGGAATGATCACAGAAATGGGATCACACACTACGTGGTCTTTTATGACTGGCTTCTGTTACTTAGCACGTTTTCAAGGTTCATCCAGGCTGTAGCGTGTATTAACACTTTATTTCTTTTTATCGCTGAATAATATGCCAAATTTTGTTTATCTGTTCATCAGTTGATGGACATTTGTGCTGTTTTCACTTTCTGGCGAGTATGAATAATCCTGCCATGAACACTGATTTACAAACCAATTATGGTTTTAAGTGGGAACTGCTACCTTATGAGACAGTTATAAGAATAAAGTGAGAGGAGGCATGTAAGGCACCAAATAGAGTGCTCAGTACCCAGAAAGTACAAAGCAAATGGTGACGTCATCTGATGAGGCTGGTAACCATGGTGATAGGTGACTGTTAGGAGCTGGAGGAGCTGGGGGTTGATGGCCCTCAAACATTTCTTTCTCGCCTTTTGCCCTACTCCTTGGCTCCACTTACATCTTCACCTTTTCTTCATTTTTACTTTGTTTTCCCTTCCCAACTCATATCTTAACATTATTGGTGGTCTTTTAATGGATTGCTTAGTGCCCAGTAGCCTGAGGACAGGGCCATCGTCTTTGTTTCTCATTGGGAATAAGTGTGACTAAGCCTTGGGAGTGAGTTTGGTGATGGACAGGAGATTACTGCTGGGAAAAGTCTATAAGGATCTTTTTCTGGATTTCAGAGATGCTTATTTGGGTGACAAAACCTAATGTAAGATTTTCAGCCACAATTAAGTTTGAGAACCTCTTTTTCTAATATGCAAATACTCAGATATTTTGTCTTTTAATCAAAGGAACGTTTGGGTATCTTCTATACTGCTATGCAAGATAATTGATTTTCATAGGTATTTATCTTTTTTCAGAATTTGTTGTATTTTATCAATTTTTAATAGAAGTGTAGTTAATTTATGATGTTGTATTAGCCTCAGGTGTACAATGAAGTGGTTTGGTTATACATATATATATGTTGTGTTGTTCAGTTGCTAAGTCGAGTGTGACTCTTCTGTGACCCCGTGGCCAGGCTCCTCTGTCCATGGAATTTTTCAGGCAAGAATACTGGAATGGGTTGCCATTTCCTCCTTGAGGGGATCTTCCCCACTCAGGGATTGAACCTGCCTGTTCTGCACTGGCAGGTGGATTCTTTACCACTGAATCACCAGGGAATATATACACACATATATATTCTTTTTTAGATTCTTTTTCATTGTAGATTATTACAAGACATGAATATAGTTCCCTGTGCTATACAGTAGGGGTTCTTGTTGTTTATCTATGTATGCGTAGGAGTGTGTATACATTAATCCCAACCTCCTAATTCATCTTCTACCTCCACCCTTCTCTATCCCCTCTGCTAATTGTAAGTTTGTTTTCTATGTCTTTGAGTCATAGGTATTTATTTATCTTAATAGTAAATAAATTTTTATCAATTCAAAGAAAATAAAAAGTAACTAGAGACCATTTGCATTTTAAAGGTTTAAGTTGTTAAAACATTTTGAGGGCAAAATTTTATTTTATTAGGAGATTGTTAAATTCCGTCCTCTGTAATACAGTAATCTGTCTTCATGTGAAGAGAGACAAACATCTCATTAAATAATATTGCTTGACATCAAGCAATTGATCAAATATTTCAGTGAAGACAGTTTTATGCTCAGTGTTGCTGCTGAATGGTGTCTGCATTTGAAGCTCTCTTTCATATTAATTCAAGATGTCATTGGTCTCTCTCTTTGACTCACACAAAGGAACAGAAACGGTTCTTACAGGGAGGACCTCAAAAGCAGAAGCTGAGCTGACATTGCAGAAGATTTGAAAAAAGATTCAGCAGGCCTTTTTGGCAGTGTGTTATGTGGGTGCACTTTCTTCTGCCTAAATTGATAGTTCATTTGCTTTTGAAGTCTGGAAGGGAAAAACAGTTACCAGAAAGAAACTCCCGTTCTCAGGAGCAAGGCTGGCTTGTCTCTGGGAGTTCTCAGTGTGTTGTTGACTGGCGTTGTGAACCATTTTTCCTTACTCTTTTCCAAAGAAAGCCTTAGGGTGCAAATTTTTTTTAAAATTAGGTTTTTTTTTCATGCTTCAAAAAGTGCACTTGTATGAGTGACCACTCTCTGGTCCTCAGTATTTGTGTGCAAAAATGAAGACAGTACAGAAAGTGAAAGCTTGTCAGAGGGGCACGCTGGAAAGATATAGTCTCAGACTGGTTCAGAAGAACTGAAAGACCTGAAGAAAAGTATAAAAGCCGTAAAACAGAACCTTATTAATCAGAGTAGCAAAACCTACACATGAGGTGACAGAATTCAAGAAAGAACTAAAAAGGGAAAAAGTCATTTTAGAAAAGAAGACTGAACTAGAAGGAACAATAGAACAAACAGATAATAGAAGGTAAAAAGAAATATAATTTAACAATAAAAAAGAAATGAGAGAAATTAAAAGAACTTGAGGGAAGTGAGACATAGGAGTAAGAAAGGTCAGGAATATGGTTAACGGGAGGGGAAGAAGACAAAGAAAGGGAAAGAACAAGTGTTAAAACTGGAGGTCAAGAAAAGTTTTCTGAAATATTTCCTGGAATGTTTTGAACTACAGATTGAAAGAGCTATACTGACCCAGGACTGAAATACCAAGACATATTCGAGAACAGTTGCTGGGCTTTAGGGAAAAATTTAAAATTTCTTTTAAGGCACAAATAGCATGTGCCTTATGAAAGAAAGGAAATTAGATTATTACCAGACTTAAAAAAATATTTTATGCAATTTATACTTTCCATTTATGGTTGTTACAAAATATTGGCCATATTCTCTGTATTGTCAATGCATCCTTGACCCTATATTACACACAATAGTTTGTACCTACCTATCCCCAACCTCTCTATCGCCTTTCCCCCTTCCCCAATGCTTTGAAGGCAGATAAAGAATCTGCAATGCAGGAGATGTGGGTTTGATCCCTGGGTTGGGAAGATGCCCTGGAGAAGGAAATGGCAACCCATTCCAATATTCTTGTCTGGGAAATCCCACAGATAGAGGAACCTGGCGGGCTACAGTCCATGGGGTCACGAGTTGGATGCAACTGAGTGACTGAACCACCACCTCCTCACTGTATTACCAGACTTTTTGACAGCAAACATTTATGCCAGAAGATGGAATAAAATACTTGAAGAAACAAAATCTGAATGAAAAGTTTTATCTCCAGTAAGACTGATACTAGCTGTGATCAGCTTGCAAGAACTCAGGGAATATTGTTCTTAAGGGCCCTTTCTTATTAAAGTGGCCACTAGAGGTCAAGTCCATGACATAGACAGACACTTGCCGAAGAATTGGCGGTGAGCATGAAATACACGTGTGCTTATATAACTGAGACTTAATGAAGGTTAAAGAGAAAGATTATAATATCTAAAGGTTATATAATCTGTCAGCATAGATCTAGTGCAACCATTGCAAAAGAGGAGAGAATAAGGCTAACCTAAGAAAAACATTTTTGAAGTGTTTTCTCTATTCAAAATCTGTGACAGTGTTATTATTATTTTAAGACTGTTGTACAGTTGTCATAGCTCAGAGTAAATGATGGGATAGTCTGATTCTGTCACCCACCTTTGTGGTCCTTGAGAACTAGGATTGTTGGTATGGAAGAAAGGGTCCAAACCACTAGGAGCTCTAGTGCCCAGAGCGTGGCCTCGATACATTGTGTTCCATTAAAAGAAACTAGGACTTGGAGGAATGGCTGATTCCAGGTCTGGAGTAGGAAATATACAAGATGAACCAGAGCATCTTGACGTAGCACGGGCAGGAAGGCTATCAAAGATGACTAGAGGGACAGACAAAAGTCTCAGGGGCCATTCTGAAGAGGCTCCCACTAGTCAAAGGTGAAGCAGTTTGAGCCTTAATGAGGATAACATTGAAATATATTTAAATTCATGACTTCACAGTGGTATCTAAAAAGAAAGCTAACTGGCACCTTCTGAAGATGCCAGGTAACCAATTCTTTATTATGAAAACTGAATAAAAACAGAGTCGAATGTTTGTCTTGCTTCTCCTTTATGAATTGCAACCAAGTACATGAGAGGAAGTATTTCTTTGTGAAATGCTTCTAGCCCATAAACAAAAACGATGCGATAGAATTAGAGTATCACCATTCTAACTACCTCAAATGAATCCGTTAACCTAGGCATTGAGTGAGGACTGACAACTGCCGATATTAAAAGAAAATGAAAATCAGACATTATGTACTGCCTGGTGAAAGAATATATCACCACTTCATCTTGTCAGAGAGACAGAATGTGAGTCTCATAAACCCTCTGGACCTGGTGGCCAATCTGTGGGAAAAACAGAGGATAGGGGAATATGCTGGCCTGTACCGTAGTGCGGTAGAGGTACAGCTTGGAGGAAACTGCACAGATTAAACAGCCTAGGTACTTCAGCAGATATACTGTGAGCAAATGAAGGGGACAGAGGGGGGTATACCAAGTCAACAGAGGGAGCCGACTACCGTACTGTGCCCACTTGGGTGATAAAACCATAAAATAACATAGGAAGGTTACACAGGAAGGTTAGAGGGAGAGCTGGAGGCTGTGATTAGTGCGGGGTACCTGGAGAATACTTTACCGAGTGTTCCGTTCTTTTTTTTTTTCTTTTCGGTTTTTACTTTTTTATTTAGTTGTTCCAGGTGTTATTGAAGCACTCAGCATCTTCATTCTTTGTCACAGCATGCAGGATCCTTAGCTGTGGCATGCGGAATCTTTAGCTGGGCAGGTGAACCCTTAGTTGCGGCATGTGGGATCTAGTTTTCTGACCCGGCCCCCTGCACTGGGAGCTCAGAGTCTTAGCCACTGGACCACCAGGGAAGTTCTCCCAAGTGATCTGTTATTACGTGCATGCTAAGTTGCTTCAGTCATGTCTGACACTTTGTGAACCTATGCATTGTAGCCCTCCAGGCTCCTCTGTCCATGGGATTCTCCAGGCAAGAATACTGGAGTGGGTTGCCTTGCCCTCCTCCAGGGGATTTTCCCAACCCAGGAATCAAACCCGCAGCTTCTACAGCTCCTGCATTGGAGGCAGATTCATTATTACTGCTGAGCCAGTGGGAAGCCTGTTCTATTGTTAACACACTACTCTACTTGTTTTAACATATATATAGCCAATCCATCCAACCATCTGTCAACTCATCTTAATTTTACGTTCCAAAGTAAGTTACAGACATTTGTGTACTTCCCTCAAAGTACTTCGGTACTGTACACCATTAACCAGAGCTTAGTATTTACTTACAGCTTTTATCTTTTGATGTAAAATTTACATAAAGTTAAATCATAAATTTGTAGTGTACATTCACTGAATTTTGAGAAATACATACAACCATGTAGCTCATATTAAGATGTACATTACCAGCCTCCCCCAATTCCCTCATGTTCCTTCTAGTTCTGTAAAACCTGAATATGTTTTTCTCAAATAAATTGAGAATTGATTTCTTTTTGAGTTAAATTTTAAAAAGCTTGTTTTACTTCCTCTTTCCTTCCCTTAACATTGTCAGCTTTTGTAAACATAATATACTCTAAGAATCTCACTTTGGATTATCGCTAGTAGTACTGAGAGGAAGTTAGAATGGGGTTAAAATTTTGGAACCAGACTCCCTGGGTTTGAATCCCAGCTCTTTCCCTTGTCAGTGGTGTGAGATTTCTTACATACCTTCTCTGCCTCACTTTTTTCTTTGGAAAGTTAGAGGTAATAATAATACCTTCATCAGAGGGCAGTTCTGAGGATTAAATGAGGTAGGATAGTTGGCCCTCCATATCACAGTCCTCTGCGGATTCAATCAACAACGGGTTGAAACTATTTGAAGAAATTCTAGAAAGTTGCAAAAAGTAAAAAAGTAAAATTTGAGTCTGTCACATGCTGGCAACTATTTGGCTAGAATTTACATCATGTTTACAGTTATCTACATAGTATTTGTATTATTTGACTATATATATATATATATATATATATATATATATATATATAAAGCACTTACAACAGTCCGTGGCATATAGTAAACATGATCTATGTGTTTGTTGTTATTAAATTACCATTTAAATGCACATTTATTTATTTTTAATTGGAAGATAATTGCTTTACATTATTGTGTTGGCTTTTGCCCTATATTAACATGAGTCAGCCATAGGTATGCATATGACCCCTCCCTCCTGAACCTTCCTCCTACCTCCTATTCCTTCATACCCCTCTAGGTTGTCACAGAGCAACAGATTTGAGCTCCCTGTTAAATTACCATTTCACACTCTGTGTTATTTCTTTTAAGAACTGTTTTCATGATTGTCTTCAGATTTAAAATTACTATTAACAAGAATAATATTAACAACAATTCTTTAGACTTTACTAGATTTGAGGGTATGTTCCAGGATCCAATGACTTAACTACGAGTTGTCCTTATAATCGGGAACCATTTGTTCGAGAACCCTTCAGAGACCATCAATCTAGTATAGCTCCCATGTGGTCTTGAGGAAACCTTCTCGTTTAGCTTTCTTTTCTTTGAGCTGTGAGACTCATACAGGGGATTCGTCACACTCATCACAGGAACTGCTTGGTTATAAACTCGGTTATTCACATGAAAACTTGTGGAACTCTTCAGGAAACTGATACTCTACGTATGCCTATGATTGTTGTTATTTATTGTTCTCCAGATGAGTCAGTCCTTTTCATCAGCCTGGATATACTAACTTTAGCAGACGGGGTCAGCTTGCAGATCATCCATTACTGCCTGGGTATGTGCTCAGTTGATCAGTCACATCTGAGTCTTTGCGACCCCTGGACCATACCCCTTTAGGCTCCTCTGTCCATGGGATTTTCCAGGCAGGAATACTGGAGTGGGTTGCCATTTCCTACTCCAGGGGATTTTCCCGACCCAGGGATCAAACCCACCTCTCTTGCATCTTCTGCATTGGTAGATGGATTCTTTACCACTTCGTCACCTGGGAAGCCCACCATCCATTACTGGTGTCTCCTTTTTTCTCCTCCCTTGAGTCATCCTCCCCAGGGATGCCTCCATATCCACCACCACCTTCCAGTCGTCTCTCCTGTACCACGTGGTCAGCTGCCCATTATGGCAGTTTCAACTATCCAAGACTCTTACAGGGGCTGGATCTACCTTTTTCTCTGTGAGGGAGCAGGAAATTTCTACCATGTCTCTGAAATCATTAGTTTTGCAGCTATGGAATTTAGGGCAGTCATTTGTAATTCTGTTTGATTTTTACCTTGTGCATGTTTACTCATCTGCCATCAAACCTCTGAAGTTTACTAACAGAATGTGCAGCGGAAACTATATCCCATCAAGATGAACTTTTTGGATAATGTTAAAATTATCCTTAATTTTTTCTTTCTCTCAGTCGAGGGAATCTACATTTAAAGTTACAAACCACATCAAAGCTAATCAATACATCAGATTGGATTTTAATTTGTACATTTCATGTTCTCTGCAAATATGATAAAGACCCATCACAATCATATTAAAATTTTCAAAGATTCAGTTGAATCTTATTTTTACTTTAAATTAAAATTTAAAGTGTCTAATATATAAAAATGTGAATGCATAGTATTCTAGCAGACTGTCAGGGAACAAGCCTTAGAACGGGGCTCCAAAACACATCTGTGATGTTTCTCCATCTACAAAAGCTTAAGTGAGTCATGTCTGTAGACGGGTTAGACTTTTCTTTCCCTTTCTGTTGCTTCTCTCCAAATAGCCTGCCCTTTGACTTCCCTGTGTTCCTTATCACTATCTACACCCCTAAGACACTCCAGGTTACAGTCTCATGGTTAACCATGCTATACATGAGAAAAGCAGCTAGATTGTCAGTTTTGCTCTTTGTCTTCCGATCGTATGAGCTCATATACCACAGATGCACACGTTTCTTGCAGCCAAGAGTATGCTATCCCTAGAGACGTACAGAAAGTCAGCCTGACCCCCATCTCCCATCTGACTTGTGAATTTCCAGGTGCTGTGTTCTCATGGTCATCTCTACATCTAACTTATCCTTCCTTCGAACTCTAGATCTGACCCAGATTTCACCTCCTTTCAGGTGTTCTCTCTCTCTTTGATGTTTGCCTAGACATGGAATACAATGTTTTTTCTTTGCACATCCCCAAAGTCCATATGCAAAGAGCATCTTGTATCACAGATTCAGAACTACACGGCAAACAGTTTCTTAAATTTGTTATCTGAGACTCCTGTCCTTTCTCAGCATTTCTTCCTGGGTGTTCCATCCTTCTTATCGGCAGAGCAGACATTGCTCTGCTCCTGTCTCTCTGCCATTTCTCTTTTCTTCCTTCTCCACTCAGTCTTGACAAGTTTCTCTTAATTTCGTGGACAGAAGAGCTTAGCTTGCTCTTGGTTTCCCAATTTTCTTCCAACTCATGACTGAAGCCTCACTTTGGGGCACCCAAATCAGTGTATGTTGCTACATAAAATCCATGGTTCTGCAGGAAATTGTGCCAATTCCATTGGCTCAGAAGAGATTACATTCAGACGTATTTTTAAAATGTCAATGTTTATTTTTTCCCTCTACCACTCAGTACAGCACCCAGAAGTTGACTGTGATCATGTTGGAATTTTGCTAGCAACTGATCTTTTCTTAGTTGATTCTCTCTCTTTTATTTTTTTTTCAATTCTAAAGTAAAATACTATTGAGGATCCTGGCTCTGTGCTATGGCACTCTGAGCTGACAATCTGAAAACACTTTATTGACTTCATGGAGTCATTGCTTTTTGTTATACACAGTGTCTTTGTGTTGGTATTTCTGCATATAACCTAATCACTTCCTTATATAATTGAGAGGCGATTTCTTGATTTGATAAGACAAATTTATTTAAATTGATTTGGGCTGCGATTCTGGAACAAGATGGAATAAAAGAACTTTTTCTCAATTCTTTCCTCTAAACACAACTAAACATACTTGGATTTATTATTTTTTAAATGTAGTTATGAAAATGAAAGCAGAATGTTAGTCACTCAGTCATGTCTGACTCTTTGCTACCCCATGGACTGCAGCCTGCCGAGCCTACCAGGCTCCTCCATCCGTGGGATTTTCCTGGCAAGAATATTGGAGTGGGTTGCCATTTCCTTCTCTAGGGGATCTTCCGGACCCAGGGATCAAACCTGGGCCTCTGACACTGTAGGCAGACTCTTTACCATCTGAGCTACTCTGCAATCTTATGGATGTATTTTTGGCCGTCCTGGGTTTTGCTGCTGTCTGGGCTTTTCTGTAGCTGCAGCCTGCGGCTTCTCATTGTGGTCACTTCTCTTGTGGAGCACAGGCTCTAGGGTGGATGGGCTTCAGTAGCTGTGGCTCCCAGGTTCTAGAGCACAGGCTCAGAAGTTGCGGCGCACGGGCTTAGTTGCTCCACGGGATGTGGGATCTTCCTGGACCAGGGATCAAACCTGTGGCTTCTGCACTGGCAGGCGGAGCCTTTACCACTAAGCCACTGGGGAAGCCCCGTACTTGGAATCATTGAACAGACAATAACAACAGGACTCTGAAAGCTGGAAAGAAGCAGCAGGCTGGTCCGAAACCCTAACACACGAGGAACGACAACATGCTGAATTCCTAAGGTTTTTATTTTATCTCCCATATACTCCTGGCCCCAGGTGACAGAGGAGTCCTGCAATCTGGAACCCCCAACAGCCACAGACAGAAGAACCAAGAAAAGCCTGCCTTCTGTGGCCGAAAGGGTCAGAAGAAGGGAAGCCCAACAGAGACCCAGTGTGGAGTCGCAATCCATGTTTCACATCTTGGGCCAGGAGGCAGTCTGATCTGCAGCAACTGTCAGCAGCAAGGCCCCCAGCCATCCTAGGTACTGTCCCACAGCCATAAGTGGACATCAGTTTAAATGCCAGCAGACTGCTCATCTGAAATCATGGGGTCCAGGGAGAAGTGGCACAACATTTTTCAAGTGCTGAGAGAAAAGAATTGTCAACCCCAATCCTACATTCGGACAGATCATCCTTCAGAAGCGAAGGGGAAATGGAAGCGTTCTCAAATGAAGGAAAACTAAAAAAATTGTTGCTAGCAGGACTACCTTTGAAGAATGGATAAAGAAAGCTCTCCAAACACATATAACAAATGATAACAGAAGGGCTTCAGAAAGGACAGAAAAACAATGGAATGTGTTAAAAAAAAAAGGGTGTAAGCATAACATAATATGCTATTACACCGTCTAATATGGTACTTGATGTATGTAGAGGAAATATCATTTGCAAATGGGAAGAGTAAAGCAATCTATTAATAAATAGAAGTAAGTTTTTTACCCTTTATTTGACTTGAAAATGTCAACACCAGGAGGCTGTGATTACTGTATATATTTAGGTAAATATATGTATACACACACATACAGTATACCTAGAGTAACAATTAAAAACTACAAAATGATATACTAAAAATATTATAAGCAAATAATAATGGAACTCTAAAAATGCACCCAAAAGAATTAAATGTATGCCCAAAAGAATTTCAATCAGGGACTTGAACAGATATTTGTATACCAGTATCCATAGCATTATTTCAGTAGCCAAAAGTGGAAACAACTTGTGTCTATCATTGGATGAATAGATAAAAAGAAAGTGGTATATACATACAATGGAATATTATCTGGCCTTCAAAAAGAAAGGGATTCTTACATATACTACAACATGGATGAATCTTAAGGACATGCTAAATAAAATATCAGACACAAAAGAACAAGTATTGTGTGAGTCTACTTAAATGTAGTATCCAGAATAGTCAAATTCATAGAGACAGAAGGTAGATCAGTGTTTACCAGGGGCTAGGGGAGGAGGGAATCAGGAATTATTGCTTAGTGGGTACAGAGTGTTTTGTCGAAGTGATGAAAAGGTTTTGGAAATAGTGGTGATGGTTGCACAGAACTCTGAACGTAACTAATGCCACTGAATTGTGTGCCTAAAATTATTTGAAGGGCAAATTATATGTGTGTGTGGGTGAGTGGGTGCATGCGCTTGCATGCTAAATTGCTTCAGTCATGTCCCACTCTGCAACCCTATGGACTGTAGCCCACTATACTCCTCTGTCCATGGGATTCTCCAGGCAGAATACTGGGGAGGGTTGCTTTGTCCTCCTCCAGGGGGTCTTCCTGACTCAAGGATCATTCCCATATCTCTTATGTCTCCTGCGTTGACAGATGGGCTCTTTACCATATATATATATAAACACACACACACATATATACATCCCGGGTAACACTATATACATACATACATACATATATATATATATAAATAATTATATAAATAATTAGTCACAATAAGAAGGATGTAGTTAGACTTTGGAGGTCCTGTAGCCTACTGGCAAGTGCTATGACTATCCTTTACTGTAGAGGATCTGTACTCCAGATAGGTCTCCTGAACAGCCTGTGATTAGTAGCATTGCAACCAGTGGAGACTAGGCATGTCATATCTGAGGATCTTTCAGTGGAACTTCAGTTCTCAGCCACAAAGTCCACTGAACATGGTATAAACAGGTGAGTGGTAGGAGCTTTACATTAATTATTTTCCTTCCTGTGATTTAATCTGATTACCAGTTGTGGAGTGATAAGGTGGATGCGCTGATCTAGAGAAGAATGAGCTCAGTGTTTTCAGCCAGGGTTACTGGAAACCCTCCTGTTGAACTTGTCTTTCTCCACTCCCTTGGTTCGCCTGCATTCCTTAAGCCTCCGTCCTTGAGCCATCTGCTGTCTCAGTGAAGTGGAACGCTGACTCCACTTATCCACAGGGTCAGCGTGTCACACCCTAAGTGACTGGGGACTCCGGAGAAGTGGCCTAACACGTGAGGTGGGTTCCTTTACCAAGATGCAGATTCTCAGGGCCCCTTAGGTTGCACAATTAAGGCTGTCTTGATGGGCTGTTGGCTGTTGATATCTTTGAAGCTTGGCTGTTGAAAGATTAATTTGGCCTTAGCCTCAAAAAAAAAAAAAAGAGCGTTAATATAACTTGTGAAGCATTAACTATACTATTTTTGAGAATGAAATCATCTCTATAAACATTTGCTACACATTTTGCATATGTTTATGCTGAACTATTATATGTGTCAGTGAAGTTCTTAGGCTTTGCTTATATTTTTAATATATCTAAGTGTGTTGAATGCCATGCGATTTGTATACAGGGAAGCATCTCACACTATGCATTGCCAGCTGGGGGATCATTCATTCATTCAGCATTAATCAGTTAGCAAGGTACTCTGCTATGACTCGAGTCCAGGTCTAAAAGCATTCCCCCATCATCCTTACTACCACCGGTACACCAGCAGCAGGGGACTTCTTTGGAAGGCCTCGGCAGGAGGCCTGACCCTGCAGAAAAACCACCGTTCCCCAGAAGAGCCTAGAGTTGTTCTACTGACTTCCCAGGGGTTTAGAGAGTGAGGTGAGCAGGTGCTGGTATTTGGTGTTATGATGTTCTTTCCTTTTAATCGTATCAATAAAGGATTTTCTTTTTTTCCCCCTGGGTTTTAAAAATGGAAGCGTAGTTGATTTCTAGTATTGTGTTTATTTCTAGTGTACAGCAAAGTGTCAGTTAGCAGTTCCGTTCAGTTGCTCAGTTGTGTCTGACTCTTTGCAACCCCATGGGCTGCAGCATGCCAGACTTCTGTCCATCACCAACTTCTGGAGCTTGCTTAAACTCATGTCCATCGAGTTGGTGATGCCATCCGACCATCTCATCCTCTGTCGTCTCCTTAGACGTATATATACTTACCAGATCCTTTTCCATTATATGTTACTATAAGATATTGAATATAAGCCCATGTGCTGTACAGTAAATCCTTGTTGTTTATCTAGTTTACAGATAGTAGTGTATATCTGTTAATTCCCAGCTCCTAATTTATCACTCCTCACCTTTTCTCCATTGGTAACCATAAGTTTGCTTTCCATGTCTGTGAATCTGTTTCTGTTTTGTAACTAAATTCATTTTTATTAGTTTTAGATTCCACATGTAAGTGATGTATAACATTTGTCTTTCTCTGACTTACTTCACTCAGTATGATAATCATTAGATATATCCATGTTCATGTTGCTGCAGATGACAATAATCTGTTCTTTTTTCTGGCCGAGTAATATATATATATATGCACACACACATACATATAGCACATATTTTTATCTATTTATCTGTTAATGGACACTTAGATTGGTTCCATGTCCTGTATATTGTAAATAGTGATGTTATTAACATTGGAGTACATACATCCTTTTGAATTAGAGTTTTCATCTTTCCTGGATATATACCCAGAGATTGTTGGGTCATATGGTAATTCCATTTTTAGTTTTTTTGAGGAACCTCTATACTGTTCTCTATAGTGGCTGCACCAGTTTAAATTCCCACCAATAGTGTAGGAATGTTCCCAATAAAGAGTTTTCATTTATTTATTTATTCATTTATTTTTAAAGGATTTTCTTAATTTTCCACATCACCAGGCATTTTCCCCTAAAACATCTCCTGAAAGCAGTCAGTCTTTATCCATATGTAGACACACACAAGAGTATATGTATGTTATGAAGGTAAATAATACAATAAATTACTTAATTTATTATTTATAGATTATTGGGCTTCTCTGGTGGCTCAGTAGTAAAGAATCCGTGTGCCAATGCACGAGACGCTGGTTCAGTCCCTGGGTCAGGAAAACCCCTGGAGAAGGAAATGGCAACCACTCCAGTATTCTGGCCTGGGAAATCCCATGGACAGAGAAGCCTGGTGGGCTACAGTCCATGGGGTCACAAAGACTTGGATATGACTGACCAACTAAACAGCAACAGTAAAATACAAATGAAGCTGATATTGATATTCAACTTACTAACAAAATATAACCATTGAAACTACTTTGCATTTCTCCTTTATTCCTTTATTTTATTCCTCTGCTTCCCCAAATCCAGCCCATTAATTCATTGTCCTGAGTTCTTTTCATTGGCTTGTGGGATCTTGGTTCTCCAACCATGACTGAACTCAAGCCCTCAGCAGTGAAAGCACCAAGTCCTAACTACTGGATCATCAGGGAATTATCATGAATTCTTTTTTTTATGATTTTAATACATAGGCATATATCACAAAACAATGTATTATTTAGTTTTACATATTTAGACTTTAGGTAAATTATATCAGACTGTGGTTTTGTTTTATTTTTTGGTATCCTGATTTTCTTTTTACTTAGCATTATATTTTTCAGACAAATGTTATTGTGTGTAGTTTATAGTTCATTTATTCTTGAAAGTGAAAGTTACTCAGTCATGTCCGACTCCCTGCGGCCCCATGGACTGTAGCCTGTAAGCCTCCTCTGTCCATGGAATTCTCCAGGCAAGAATATTGGAGTGGTTTGCCATTCCCTTCTCCAGGAGATCTTCCCAACCTAGGGGTCAAATCCGGGTCTCCTGCATTGCAGGCAGATTGTTTACCACTGAGCCAGGAGGGAAGCCCTAATTTATTCTCACTGCTGTGTAGTAGTCTGCTGTGTGAGTATTCTGCAGTGCTTTTAACCATTTTCCTGTTGATAAACACTTTGGTTGTTTTCATGTTTGTTTTTTTTTTAATATACAATGCTGCTAGAATGTCTCCAAGCTATTTGGCGGTTCTTGGTTTGACCTACTCTCGTATCTATTTCTTACCTTTCTGCTAATCCACTGTGTATTGCAGGAAGCGAACCCTACAGGCTGTATGCTTCAGGCTCTTGCGTCTGCTGGGTTTGGTGAATGGGAGGC
>SJYC01050041.1:0-16703 GCA_006408675.1 Madoqua kirkii | reverse complement strand
GCTAGCTAATTGTCCGTCTGCTCTGATGATGTATATTGTTGCTATTCAATCGCTAAGTTGTGTCCAATTCTTTACTCCCCCATGGACTGCAGCACACCAGGCTTCCCTGTCCTTCACTGTCTTCCCAAGTTTGCGCAGACTCATGTCCATTAAGTCAGTGATGCCATCCAACCATCTCATCCTCTGTCACCCCCTTCTCCTCTTGCCCTCAGTCTTTCTCAGCATCAGGGTCTTTGCCAGTGAGTTGGCTCTTTGTGTAAGCTGGTCAAAGTATTAGAACTTCAGCTTCTGTGTCAGTCCTTCCAATGAATATTCAGAGTTGATCTCATTTAGGATGGACTGGTTTGATCTCCTTGCTGTTTAAGGGACTCTCAAGAGTCTTCTCCAGCACTACAGTTTGAAAGCAGCAATTCTTTGATGTTCAGCCTCCTGTGGGCTTCCCTGATGGCTCAAAGGTTAAAGCGTCTGCCTCCAATGCGGGAGATCTGGGTTCGATCCCTGCATCGGGAAGATCCCCTGGAGAAGGAAATGGTAACCCACTCCAGTATGCTTGCCTGGAGAATCACATGGATGCAGCAGCCTGGTAGTCCACGGGGTTGCAAAGAGTCGGACACGACTGAGCGACTTCACTCACTCACTCACTCAGCCTTCTTTATCGTCCAACTGGCTTCTCTTTCAGGTGATTATTTCTGTGTCTAAAAACCATTTCTGGCTCAAGTTCAGAAACCAGCCAAAGACCCATGATGTTTTATGAGGTGATAGACCTCAGCTTCCTGATTATCCAGCCTTTACTTACTTATTTATTAAAAAACTCTTTATTGAATTTGTTATAATATAATATTGCTCTGTTTCAGTTTTTTGGCCATGAGGCAGGCATGTGAGATCTTAACTCCCTGACCAGGGATCAAACCCACACCTTCTGCGTTAGGAGATGAAGTCTGAACCACTGGACCACCAGGGAAGTCCCCTGACCTTGATTTATTTTGATTTTACAACTTAAGTAATACCTTTGTTAGGATCCCATGTTCTGTTAGTCATTTTCATAACTGTGTCTCAGACCTCCTGGTTGCCCCCGACCTTGCCATGCACTGTGATAATTACATCCACCTTCCCTCTGCCCTTTAATCATTGTCACCTGGCCGAGGAGGTAGGGTAACATGGTGGGCGTGGATCATACACCTCGTCCTCATTGCTGTTAATGAGTTGTTTTGTAACCATGTCTCTCCCATCAGCCCTGGCCCACAGGAGGCGGACTTGCTCAGCTCTGCTAAGTACTGCATCCTCTGGTGGTTTTTCTGGCTTCCTTTCCGTCTGGCACCCCTGACGACCTTTTGGCCCTTCTTCCATGGTGGTCTACCATGGCAGGTCTGGTATTTCTGCTTCACTTAGTGTGGCCCGTTGCCTTTTCTGTGCTTTCAGGAATCATGCTAGGACTATGTTGGCTCCCTCTCCCACGAGCCGTGCCAGGGTGTTGTATCATGTATTCCAGGAGATTGTTCCCCAAGCGATATAGTCTCCGTTACTCAACCTTGCATTCTGCCCTCGTTGACCAGAGCCTGCTCAGGGCTCAGGAGCCCTGTGTGCCCACCTCCCTCCTGCTGCTGTGGACTGGGGAGGGCCCGCACCTCCTGGGTGGCCCCTTCCTCCATACCTGGCCCCTGGGCTGGATGATTGTCTTCCACTTCTCTCCCAGCTTGCCTACACGCCCTCTGCATGCAGTATTTATGATTACAGAGCTGGGTTACGTTGATGGCATCACCCACTTGATGGACATGAGTTTGAGCAAGCTCCAGGAGTTGGTGATGGACAGGGAAGCCCGGAGTGCTGCAGTCCATGGGGTCGCAAAGAGTTGGACACGACTGAGCGACTGAACTGATGGAAAGCTTGTTATCGGCCTAATGATGGGAAGGGGAGGTGAGGGTAAGTCCTGAGGGGGCATGCGTTATTTTGCTGGGGAGAAGGCTCTGTGTCACCTCCAAGCAAGAGCGGAGGGCTAGCCCCTCATAGGGAGGATGGGCCACATCGGCAGGCTCAGAAGTTTCGGGGAAATATAGGAATTTAGCATTTTCAGCTGGATCAACCTGGATGCCTCCATCCCATGAGTCATGGTCCCATTCTTTCCCAACCAGGACTCTGTCCTTTGTACAGCAAATCTACACTGGTGAGGACTTTACCTCGGAGCTCAGTTGCTCTTGTTCTCAAGTCCTAGGACTGATCCTCAGCATTCCCGTCTCCCACTGTAGGTGATGACAGCTTCTTCACATGTGATCAAAGAGGCCACCTGGCTTTCATCTGTAGCTTTTAATTGATGATTCCTCACTCTCAGCTTTTCATTATCTTTTCCTGTAGTGTCGATGGTGTTTAGCAATAGCCACACAATTTTGTCATTCTTACTGTCACTGTTTCTCCAATGCATGATATACATCATGGCAGCCAATGCCTTTCTTTCCACCACTGTAGCATCCCCAGTTCACCACAGCTACAAATTTGAACAGTTGCACTGCTGCCTTATCACACAGTCCCACCAGCTATGTGAAGAGAGGGGTCCCAGGAAGGAGATAAATGAGAATATTGACAATACACGGACGGGCCCTGCCTTTACACCCTCGTGTGCTCCACAGGCTAGGGTAGTGAGGATGAGTGAGCGTCACTCACTGGTGTGCTCTGACAGGAGGTTTGGAGCCCTCCTGCAGCAATGTAGAGGCTTGTCTGTTTTTCTAGTTAGATTCTAAATCATCTATGTTTCTGCAGAAACTCAGAGTTCCTCAGAGGTCTCTGAACACTAGCACTCCCGGCAGTGTGTGTAAGGGACTGGGCAGGTAAGTAGTGGATGAGAACTCACTGTCTGTTCAGTAGAAATTGAGTAGGTGAGGAGAACTGATAAAACGCAGTTTCGAAATTTACCTCATTCATCATTTCTAGTGTTTTAGATGATGGCTAATGCACTCCACTCAATCACCCCTCAGCTCCTGGCAGGAGGTAATAATGACTCCTATTTGGGGCAGAGTGGGGAATGACAAACCCCCCGCACTCACACAGGGCCGGTTCACCGCGGTGTTCTCCGCTCCCAGAGCCCCACTAAAATCAGCCCATGTTAGCTCGAGTTCTTGGAGCTGCAGGCTCCAGGTTGGCGTTAAGCATGCAGGAGGTTTCTTGAGCAGAGGTAGGCAGCACAAGAAGGCAGACACAGTGATACAGGCCTGACAGGGGGGCAGGAAGAAGGAAAGGAGAGCAGGACCAGGTAGGACGAGTCTGGAGTGGCAGCACGGTTCCGGCACAGATTCAGCCAGGCCGACAGGGCGTCTCAAGCTGGCTACATGGTGCAGTATGTGAGCTTCTCATTGTGGTGGAGTCTCTGGTTGTGGTGCACAGGCTTTAGTCATGAGGGCTTCAGTAGAGGCACCACAGGCTTTGTTGCTCCGAGGCATGTGGAATCTTCCTGGACCAGGGATCGAACCCGTGTCCCCTGCACTGGCCAGTGGATTCTTATCCGCTGTGCCACCAGGGAAGCCCGTACCTTAATCTCTTGATGGCTGCTTATTTATGTCACCTCCAGGAACATTATACTCGATTAGCTATCTCCCAGCTCTCTGAGTGTCAAACCCCCTTGCCTGCTCCCCTTGGCCCCTAGTGCTTTGGGCCCCACTGTCCCGGTAGATGCTAGCAAGCCTGGCTCTCTGATGGCCTGCGGAGGAGAGTCACCACCCAGCTTCTCAGTGAAGCCGGGTGGATAGCGTAGTCCTCCAGCCGAAGCTGCCTGTTGGAAGACTCTGTGTCTTTGTGGATGAGCCTGCCTTAAGTAGCCCTGCTGCGCCCAGTCACTGTCTGGGAGCGGCCGGCTGAAGCCTGGCACAAGTATGGTGGCAACTCTAGAGGCGGAGCAGCTGGGCCAGTGGTCAGTTAGGCTCCCTGCCAGCGGGGAGCCGGGGGCACTTTGCCTGGCCACTGCACAGTGTCTCTCGGGATGCACCCGGGAGGGCAGTAAGACCAGGCCCATACACAGAAAGGAAAAGTTATACCAAAGTCACTAAGCATAGTTTCTGTTTTTTTTTTCCCCTAAAATATTTCTGGCCAAGTCACTTTCAAACACTTAATTCTTCTATGTGCCCAGCATTTTAAAAAGTTGAGGTATAATTCACATATCATAAAATTCACCTGTTAAAGTAAACTGAGTGTTTTTCCCCCCTATATTCACAGATCTGGGCAAGTATAACAGTCTAATTTCAGAACTTTTCATCACCCCCAGTAGAAATGCCGCCCCATTAGCAGTCACTTCCCACTCTTGTCCCTCCCACTTCATTCCTGGCAACCGCATATCTGCTTTCTGTAAGGATTTGCCTATTCTGGACATTTTATATGAATGGAATCATGTAGATGGCCTTCGTGTCGGGCCTCTCTCACTGAACACAGTAGTTTCAAGGTCACTCAAGTTGTAGTACGTATCAGTACTTCATTCCTTTTTAGTGGTTAAACACTAATCTTTTGAATGGTTATACCACATTTGCTTTGTCCATTCATCAGTTGGTGGACATAGGGATTGTTTCCAATTTTTAGCTATTATGAATAATGCTGCTCTGAATATTTGTGTACGGGTTTTTGTATATTTTCAGTTCTCTTGGGTATAAGAGTGAATTGCTGGGTCAAGGGGTAACTTTGTTTACCTTTTTGAAGAACTGCCAACCTGTTTTCCAAAGCATATGCCCAACGTTTTTATAGGCATTTTGGAAGAAAGGAAAGTGAAGACACTCTCTCAATCCAAAGAGTTTACAGTAGTTTACAGTAGATGATATGAGAGTAAAATGCAGACCTTAAACTATATTATTGTTGTTGTTTAGTTGCTAAGTTGTGTCGGACTCTTTGCAACTCTGTGGCGTGCTAGGCTCCTTTGTCCATGAGATTTTCCAGGTAATAATATGGAGTGGGTTGCCATTTCCTTCAACAGGGCATTTTCCCACCCAGGGATAGAACCTGAATCTCCTGCTTGGCAGGTGGATTTTTTTTTTTCTTTTTTTTTTTTTTACCACTGGACCATTTGGGAAGTCCATAATGATAATATGTGTTCTAAGTCACTTCAGTCATGTCTGACTCTGTGTCACCCTGTGGACTGTAGCCTGCCAGGCTCCTCTATCCATGGGATTTTCCAAGCAAGAATACTAGAGTGGATTGCCATGTCCTTCTCCAGGGGATTTTCCTGACCTGGGGATTGAACCCAGGATCTCTTACATCTCTTGAATTGACAGGCAGCTTCTTTACCGCTAGCACCACCATGATAATAGAGCTTATAATTAAGAGCCAAACCGTGTGGCTCTAAATTAAAAGTGAATCTACAGGGAATGACCTAGTGGCTGAGTGGTTAGGGCTCTGCACTCCTACTGCAACGGGTACAGGTTCGGTCTCTGGTCAGGGAACCAAGATCCCGCATGCGCACATACTCTTAGAGCTGGAAAGGGAGAATGAACGTGTATGAAATAGCGCTGTGCCTCTGAAAGGCAACATTTCCACAGTTCTCTCCAACAAGACCAGCATGGGACTGATGCCTGAAACTCTGGAAAGCCTACCCTGCATCAGGGATGTGTTCTGCTTTTTTTCACTTTACATTATTTTTAAAGGTAAAAATCTGATGTGGTGGACACAGTTTGAACTTATGTTTTAGCTATTTTCTCCCAAAGTGAACGTAAATTTGAGTAAATCTACTCCATTCTGGGATCTGGGTTTCCTGGTGACATATGGTACACATTTGCTGACTCACTTGTTTGTTAAAATCTGTGGGCAGGAGCAGAGTGAAAACAGCTAGTTCACAGAAGAAATGAACCTTGAACTATGCACTTGAGGCCGTGTTAAGCCGAAGCTTGGGGCATTTTCTGTTTCATGCTGAAACAATAGGGTAGCATTAGTATTCTGCTTCCTTCTTCCTTCAGTGGTCTTCTTAATGGATGGAGTCAAGTGCTTTCCATTTGCTCTCCATTTATCTTTCAGAGAGCAAATAAATGATAGGGTGGGAGTTATTCCCACTGAATTATTCTGAGATACTTCCTAAGTAAACTGGCATCACCTTCGCTCCATTTCACGTTGATGTTTGCAGTGGATTTCTCACTGTCTGAATTTCCTGATGCTCCACTCAGCATCCAGACCTTGCTGTCCTCTTTAGAGAAACCAGCCTCCACTGGCCACCCTGGAGGCCCTCACTCCCCCCATGCTCTCACCTGCAATTGCTCACCCAACTTGGCCTTCACAGAGAGATATGTTCTAAGCGTTGCACACCCTCCTTTCTGAGCTCACTCAGCTTCTTACAAAATGGACATTCACTCTGAATTTTAAGTAAAAAAATTAGAGGGAGCGGGGGTGAAGGAAGCCTTTTCTGTTTGTGCACCAAGGAACATGTTCTGTGTCCCTTGATGAACGAGCAGAGACTTAATAATGGACTGGTGGCCCCTCCCTTTGTTCAAATTCTCATCTTTCAGTATTAAAAAAAAAAAACAAACCCAATTGCATGGTGAATCTGTCTTTATTTTCTCCATGACTAAACACTGCGTTTTTCAGCACTTAACAGTCATTGTTCTGAAAAATTGGTTTCAGATCAGACCCTGTTTCCTAATGAGGCAGTGACTTGGTTGGTAATACATTTTTCCCCCCTGGAACTGTAAACAGCAGGAGACATGAAAAGAGACATAAAAGATGGATGGGAAGTAAAATTTTGCAATTCCCCGTTTCCAGTGGGGTCTGTGAGAAATAAAGGATTGATAGAAGACCAGGATTTTTGATTGAAATTCAATCAATCAAAACTGCTAATTAAATAACAACTGTATATCCAGCCCTGATCATTGTTTGTTGAGGACCCAATAAAAGGAGAGTTGCTGCAAGCTAATATGAGAAGAAAGTTGGTTTTTTAAAAAATTTATTTCATTGACAGTTGATTTACACTGAGTTTCCCTGATAGCTCAGTTGGTAAAGAATCTGCCTGTAGTTCGGGAGACCCCAGTTCTATTCCTGGGTCAGGAAGAGCCACTGGAGAAGGGAAAGGCTACCTACTCCAGTGTTCTTGGGTTTCCTTTGTGGCTCAGCTGGTAAAGAATCCTTCTGCAATGTGGGAGACCTGGGTTTAATCCCTGGGTTGGGAAGATCCCCTGGAGAAGGGAAAGGCTACCCACTCCAGTATTCTGACCTGGAGAATTCCATGGACTGTATAGTCCATGGAGTCTCAAAGAGTCGAACACAGCTGAGTGACTTTATAATGTTATGTTGATATCTGCTGTACAGCAAAGTGATTCAGTTATAGATATTTATGTTCTTTTTCATGTTCTTTTCTGTTATGATTTATCACAGCATGTTGAATATAGTTCTCTGTGCTATACAGGACCTTGCTATATATCCACCCTATATAGTTTGCACCTGCTAACTCCCAACTCCCAGTCCATCCCTCTTCCACTCCACCCCTTGGTAACCACAAGTCTGTTCTCTCTCTGTGTGAATCTGTTTCTGTTTTGTAGGTAAGTTCATTTGGGTCATATTGTATATTTCACATATGTGATATCATATCATATTCATCTTTCTCATACTTCATTTAGTATGATAATCTCTAGGCCCATCCATGCTGTTGCAGATGGAGTTACTTCATTATTTTTTATGGCGAATATTCCTTTGTATGTGTATATGCACATACTACATCTTTTCTAAAGGTTTACTTCTTTATCTTCGGTTGCATTGGGTCTTTGCTGCATGTGGGCTTTCTCTTATTGTGATGATGGGGGCTGCTCTTTGTTGCAGGCACAGGCTGCTCATTGAGGTGGCTTCTCTGGTTGTGAAGCAGACGCTGTAGGCACGTGAGCTTCAGTAGTTGTGGCGTGTGGGCTCAGTAGTTGTAGCGCATAGGCTTAGTTGTTCTTGGCATGTGGGATCTTCCCAGACCAGGGATTGAACCCGTGTCCCCTGCATTGGTAGGCTGATTTTTTAACCACAGGACCACCGTGGAAGTCCCACACCACATCTTCTTTATCCACTTATCTGTCTGTAGACATTTAGGTTGCTTCCATGTCTTGGCAATTGTGAATAAGGCTGCTTTGAATATAGGGGTGCATGTAGTTTGGTCATTGGGATTGATAGAGCATAGGAATGAGATTGATAGAGCGTATGGAAACTCTATTTTTACTTTTTTGAGGAACTTCTGCACTGTTTTTCATAATGGCTGCCCCAATTGATGTTTTTACCAACAGCGTGGTGGTCTTCTGGGCCATTCTCATTGGCCTTCCTTCAGTGCTTTCCACTCCCTCTTTCCGGACCCCAAGCTCTCCATCTTTCAGAGTCTGATTCAAGTCACACATATTTTGGCAGCCTCCCTGATTGCTACAGCATTTGCTGATCATTTTAGTCTATTTTCTCAACCCTACAGTACAAATCTCTGTTAACTAATTTGATTCTTGCTTATAAATTATTCTGTATTGTTCAGTAGTTCCGAGTGCCCTCTGAAAATGCCCTTCAGAGTTGAGAAAACATCTGAGGTTGTTCGTCTCTCTCAGAGTACTTAACATTTATCTATCAAATCGATAATATTTAAAAAGGGCTAATTCTGTATTAGGCCCGGTTCAAGGTACAGGCTTCCCTGGTGGCTCAGATGGTAAAGAATCTGCCTATAATGCAAGAGACCTCCCCGGATTCAGTCCCTGGGTCAGGAAGATCCCCTGGAGCAGGGAATGGCCACCCACTCCAGTACTCTTGCCTGGAGAATCCCATGGCCAGAGGACCACAGTGGGCTACAGTCCATGGGGTTGCAAAGAGCTGGACACGACTGAGCAACTAACACTTTTAAGGTACAGGAGACACAACTCCTGCCCATGTGAATCTCACATGCTAGTGGGGAGGCAAACAATATACAAACCCAATAGATGATCCAGTACCGGAAGCATTCGGAGAATCCCTGTCTTTTCATTACAGTTGATTTGCAATGTTGTGTTAGTTTCAGGTGTACAGCAAAGTGATTTAGTTATACACACACTCATTCTTTTTCAGGTTCTTTTCGCACATAGGATATCATAGAATAATGAGTTAGAGTTCCCTGTACAACGCAGTGGGTCCTTGTGGGTTATCTATCGATACGTGTAGCTTCTAAATAAGTCACTCGTTTTGAAGAATAACTGGAGGCCAACTAAAGAAGATATAGCAAATAACCTCATGCAAATTATTTATGCATTTTACAGCAGATCTGTGGTTATCATCTTGGGCATTCAATTTTGCAACGCTTCAGTTTCTTCATCATGCTCGTGTGCCATCAGGCATACACACAGAATCACATCAAGCACAGTATCATCATCCCCTTCCACACTCCAGTGATCATGCTTAGTTACTCGCACACTTACTAGTCTACCAACTGTTCAAAGCCAAGCATGTAATAATTATTCTCAGTTTTGTTTGCTATTGGATTGAGGGACTTTAGAATCATCTGATCCACTCCCCACATGATAGATGGAGAAATCAAGGCCCAAAATGTATGTGTTTTGCATAAAACCACATACTAATGAATTGGCAGAATCAGGAGTAAGACCCAATTCAGACGCTTCTCCCCACCCCGACCCTGTGATTTCACCATTTCATCTGAAATGGCGCCTCCTTGACCCTTACAGGATGCCAGTGTTCATTCAGTGTCTATTGTATCTTCTGATATGGGACTAGTTTCCCACCAAACACTATGCTCATCTTGTTCAAGGTTCTATCCCTTCTGTGTACTGTACTGCCTGGCATACGCATGTACTCAATAAATGTTGGATGAGTGAAAAGATTAGTGAATAATTGAAATGCATCTTACTTTTGTAAGAAATGCATTTCTGAAAAGTGATATGTAAAACGAATTCCAATAAATAGAATGTGACTTTCTTCTTGATTCTCATTCAGAGAAGTAAGATCACTATATTTCTAATTTGCCTTGGATTCAAAAGTAATTCCTTACATTTTAAGCTTTAAGTTTTCCCCCTCTAGCTCAGGGACTTTGTAAAGCAGTTCAGAGTATATAGGCTAACAATATCAAATATATTCAGGAACTACTACTTGGGATCACTGTGATTAACTGAGTTAACTGAGGCATGATTTATTCTGTCCTCAACCTATTATGTATCTATTTACCACTCCTGAATTTCCCATATTTAATTTTCTTAAAGTGAGGCCCACCTTTAGCATGTGTGTTATTTATGTATGTGTGTGATGAGAACCAATGCCAAGGTTAAGTTGGCCCAGAAATGAGGAAGAGGGAAGAAGTATACCCCTCATCATAGAACAGCATCCGAGCAAAAGCCTAGCAAGTGAGAAAGACCAGGAGGTAGACTGAGTCACAGTGGGTACAACCTTGAGTGCCAGGATGAGAAGAGTTCATTTATTTGTAAAAAACTTATTTTATGTTGTAGTACAGCCAATTAATAATGCTGTGATAGTTTCAGATGGACAGCAAAGGGACTCAGCCATACATACAGATGTGTCCATCCATTCTCCCCCCAAACCCTCTCCCATCCAGGCTGCTACATGATGTGGAGCAGAGTTCCTTGAGCTCTACAGTAGGTTCTTGTTGGTTATCCATTTTGAGTACAGCAGTTGTACATGGTGATCCCAAATTCCCTAACTTTCTTTTCCTTCCATCCTCATCCCCAGCAATCATACATTCGTTCTCTGTCTACCTGATGTTCATACTCTGAGTCTGTTTCTGTTTTGTAGACAAGTTCACTTGTATCGTGTCTTTTAAGATTCCTCATACGAGGGATGTCATAGGATATTTCTTCTCTTTCTGACTTCACTCCGTTGAGAAAAGTACATTCAATTTGATGAGTATTTGAAGAGTTTTAGCAGAGTTTGTAATACTCTTCATCTGCCCTCCACTGTTCTTTCTAGCCTATTCTTTCCTCATCCCAATTCACAGGTACACACCCATTGAAATGATGACCTACCTCTGTTCACCAAGACCCCCCTTTCTGTTGCCTCTGTTTCTCTACCTCCTCTCCCATCCCTTTATTTACAGTCTACTCTAGTTTATTCTGCAGTGGACAAAGGATGAGATGGTTGTATGACATCACCGACTCAATGGACACAATTTTGAGCAAGTTCTGGGAGTTGGTGATAGACAGGGAAGCCTGGTGTTCTGCAGTCCACAGGGTTGTAAAAAGTCAGACACGACTGAGTGACTGAGCTGAACTAACTTACTCTTGAGGTTTCACCTATCATTTCCTCCAAGAGCCTTCCCTGTCACCTCCTGACTGAGTTGGACTCTGATCCTACATGCCTCCCTCACCTATGGTCACCCGGTCCTCTCTCTCAACTCTACTGAATCTTCTATATCCATCTCCAGCAGGAAGCTCCTTCAGGACAGACTGTGACACATGGCCACTGTATTCCAATTGCCTGGCACATAATGGCTCAAGTCTTTGATGCATGTATGAAGGGAAGAATGAGCAAATAAATGCATGGATGGAATTATGTAACTGGTCCTGCACTTTAGGAACCTTACCTGGCAAGATGAACAGAGAGAAGTGAGAGAGGTTAAGGAGTTCCTGTGGTATCTGGAGAAAGAGGCTGAGGCTTAAAGCTAGCTGCAGAAAGAGTGAAAAATTGGGACATAAGAAAGTTTCAGAGGAAATCTAGCAACTGACTGAATGTTCAGAATGAGGGACCAGATATAGACTAAAGCCTGAGGTTGTGAGCTTATTAGAATAATGGCACCCTGAACTGAAAGAGAAGCTGATTTGAGGTGGTTGTGGTAGGGAGGTAAAAGTTTAATTTTAGACTGAGCACATGTATAATATTGTTTACTAAAGCTAACTATATGGTTAGTTTTCCTGGTTCATGAAAATGCACCAGAATTAAGCTACTCATGCTTGAATGGTAGATCTGGCCTCGTCTTCATCCCTGCTGCTAATCCTCAGACTGTTTGAAAGACCCTACCTTTCTTTTTTGGCATGAATTTCTTGTTTACTTGGGAAACTCAGCTATTTTTCCGCACTTCATTCCAGGCAAGATCCTGTATGCCTAGGAAATTAATGCTTTGGGCCTGACTCAAGGTGGTCGTTAGAATTAAACCCATTTGCACGAGAGTTCTCTCAAGTGTCACGGCCGTGGCCAGTCTCCTAGGACCGTCTCTGTGACTAGTGACATTACCTTCCTTCCTTGTATCCGGAGTCAGACAGGTGCTGAGGCTGCGGAGTAGGGGGCGCTGGTCGTGCCAGTGCCGTTGCCAGGTGGGATGGCAGATGACATGTCTTTCTAGTAGGATTACTCTCAGGATTAATGTTCAGCAAAAGATTGCTGCTGGGGACATTTGTCTTTGGCATTTTTGGTCAGTGTTTCTTTCTACATCCTTTCCCTACTTTTATTTTCTTCCCGGTGGGTGATCCAGGCAGGAAGTTTCTCTAAACTTCTGGGTCACTTGAAGAGAATAAGATCGTACCATTCAAGCATAGTTATTAAAGTTGGACGTTGTTTCACTTCCTTTCTCTGTGGCATTTTTTGTATTAAAACTAAATTTATTCACTTTTTTTCCTTTTTATCAGAATTTTATTTCTCTTTTGATTTTTGTTTGTTTGTTTTGGGGTGTAGTCGATTAGGACTTCCCTGGTGGCACAGCAGTAAAGAATCTGCCTGCCGATGCAGGATACCCTGGTTCAATCCCTAGGTCTGGAAGATCCCCTGGAGAAGGAAATGGCAACCCACTCTGTATTCTTGCCTGGGAAAACCCATGGACAGAGGAGCCTGAAGGGCTCCATGGGGGTCACAAAGAGTCAGACATGGCTTAGCAACTAAACAACAATGACATAGATGATTAACAAACAGTGTTATGATAGTTTCAAATGAACAGCAAAGGGATTCAGTGTGGCAGTCCTGTTTTAATAGTGATTAGATACTTAGTAATATCTGAAAATATTGGAAAGTTATTTGATCTAGGGGTATGGCCCCTGAAGGCAGAGAGGGGTCCTAGGTTCTGGTTATTAAGACTTGAAATTTGCACACACTGAATGGATGTATCCTCAGTTTGTTTATTATGCAAGGCTGTTAAACTTAATCAGTGTTTTTCAATGATATCAGTGTCTTCTCTTTTATTTGAAGCTCCTCTTTTAATGTTCTGAAAAGAAATTCAAACTATTCTGAAGTGAAACTCAGAGATAAAGTAAGTTCCTTACATATAGGATGAAAAAAGAAATCAATATAGTACCTTAACTGTAACAGAGAAAGAAATAAAAGGAAAATATTTTATATAAAATACTATATATTTCAATATGTAAATGCTCAGACCCACCAGATGTAAAGTCATCAGCTATTTGCAGCTATACATAGCATCACCATAAATGTGACAGCTGCAAATGCTATAACCAGGAGTATGTGGTGTTGGCGTTCATTTATCATTTTTATTGGCCATCAAATACGACTCGTGGCATTGCTGTCAGCAATGTGATTTTCCAAAATGGTGAGCGTTTCTTGGTAAAGTTCCAAACAAAATAAAGCATGATCTTCCCTTCCAGGTTGCTTTCCAAAAGAAAAAAATTACTGTATATTTAAACTGTGCAAGAAAAAAGAAAAGGCATGTGCCTTTATGTAGAAAGGAGTTTTGTTCTAAGCTCGAATAATTTTTTTAAACAAATATTTTTTATTTTTATTTATTCACTTGCACTGGGTCTTAGTTGCAACATGTCAGATTTAGTTCCCTGACCAGGGATCAAACCTGGGTCTCCTGCATTGGGAGCATGTCTTAACCACTAGACCAGCAGGGAAGGCCCTAGGCTTAGATAAGTAATTACACACACACTTTCTCTTCTGTAACTGGCAGCTTGACCTTGAGAAATCAAGAGGACTGAGACACTTCTCTGTGGGTGGGACTCTTCTCCACGTTGCAGGATGTTGAGGATCCCTTGCTACCCCCAGCAAACACTAGGAGGTTCTCTCCAAATTACTGGGAGAACAACAAAGACACCCACCGCAATTTCCAAAACCTACTGGAGAGGGAAGGGGCGGTGCAGGCATATTGACTCCCTGGAGATTGACTGAACTTGATGCCATTCTAAGTCTTCAGGGACTCCACTGAGGGCAGATCCAGGTATTATGGGTCACAAAGCTTATTCAGCTGGGGATCTTGTCTTTAAACAAAGCATCAAAACTACAAATAGAAAATTAGGTAAGAACTGGGGTAATTATTTACCACGTGAAAAGTAGTGGCAAGAAATTATGAAAATTTCAAAAGCTGATAGGTACCACAAACATCACAAACACCTAGTAATTTTAAAATTATATTTAAAAATATTCTTTAAGACTTTCCCCCTGTGGTATCCTCTAATCATCTCATCTTTTCACATGATATTAATATCATTTTCTGTAGAGACAAGGAAGAATAATTCAGTCTTTACTTCAGCATGGTTGATCAAATTTTGTTTCTATTACTGATAATTTAGAAAATTTTCTTTTAGCGTCACAGCTCATTATGATCATATAAATTGTTAGGATTGTTATCAGATTTGGGAAAGCTGCTAGTTTCTTTTATGTAAGCTGTAAGATTTAAAAAAAATTTTTTTTTGGTACAGTGACCAATCATAAGTAGCCCTTAAGCTGACAGCACTCTTTAACCAGTTTGTTATTGATGTTCTTGTTTTAGTAGCTTCATGTTAATTTAAATTGTCTTCATCAAGTCATATTTCATGTGAAACCAGCAGGAAATCTATAGACAAGAATTCTGATAAATTCTATTTTGTATGATTCCCACCAAAAGAGAGGGGAAAAAATGGGTTTTTGTATTTGTGTTGGCCTCACTATCAAGTATATTTCTTTCGGGAGAAAACTTCTCTTTCAACTTGGCATCAGTGAACACTTGATCCTTCATTTATAATTTCACATGTCTGATGATGAGAAGAGTTTTCTATAGGCTAGCTTCTAGTTAGCTACATGCACTGGTCACACGCTTCAAGAGCTGCCATGAGATCACGACATGGCCTAACTTCTGCATCTTCATACCGTGATAGATAGAAGGGGAGCCAGCTGGGTGGGCAGCAGGTGCATTCCTGGAAGTCTCTCTGAGATGAAAGTGAAAGCAAAGCTTAACTCCACATAGAAGTGACTTTGTCCCCTATAAATATTTCCCATTTAAACCAGAACTAAATGTATCCACAGTTCAACTTTCCCTTATCCAGATTCCCCAAATGATGTCTACTCTAATGGTATCAACTCTAGAAGTGTGATAGAAGGGAGGTTGGAGAGGAAGGAGATGAAATTCTCAACAGTTGTGGTTGAAATATTTTATTTCTGCCATTGACCTATACAGATATTTTTAAATATTTCATTTTAATGCAAAATATTGCCCTTTACCTCTTCTGATGTTGCTAAATTTTGGGTGATAAACCACAATAAGTTTTTAAAATTAATTTTTACTATTGGCAAGAGAATAAATTACATGTTTTAAAAATTCAAGTAACAAAAATCAGTGATCCCACGGCTTCTCCCAACCCAAGAGGCAACCACCTTCAACTTATGGAATCACTTTTTCAGCTTTTCTTTATATTTTCAAAAGATATTTATGTACCATGATCTCTTAGGTTATTGTTTTAGATGTTATTTATTGTCTCTATTCTAATAGATGGAAAACTTAGCTTTCAATTTCATTTTTCTCTCTTGCAGGCATTCTTTCGGCCACCTTTGTCCTTTCCTCCCACTCTGGACCTGTCTTTCTCCAGGAACACATACAAACTTTCTTAGGACTTCTCTTTACCATCATTTGAGAAATCCTTTTAGCTCATTTCATCTTCTGTGTTCTAGCCCCCAGTTCCTGACTCTCATGCCTATCATTTTCTTGGTTTACTCCTCTATTTTGGTGAAATACATCTTACAGTAGCTTTTTAAAGAAGAGTATATAGGAGACAAATCTTTAGAAACTGAAAAAACATTAAGTGTCTCTTTTCCACTCCCATTTTTTGGGGGTATATAGACAAAAATTCCATTCTGAAGGTATTGTTTCAGTGCTTTCCAACTTTAGTGTTCCTTTCGGTAAGTCTGATGCTACTTTTTTTGCAGCCATTAGATTTTTTAACAACCATTAGATTTTTATATAGTACTTTAAAACTAACAGTGATCTGATGAAAGGGTAGCAAATAATAAAACACTACACATTTGCACATTACTTTACAATTCTTTTAAACTACTTTCATGTTCTTAATTTTATTTTACCCTCACAATAATACTACAAAGGGGAATAGGTATTTAATTCATTAATGAACTTGGTAATCAAGTTGACTGATCCTTGATGTTGCATAGCAGAAACTAACAAACTTATAAAGCCATTATATTCTAATAACAATCTAAAAATTAATACATATGTATTATATATAATTCAGTGCAGTTCAGTTCAGTCGCTCAGTCATGTCCGACTCTTTGCAACCTGATGAACTGCAGCACGCCAGGCCTCCCTGTTCATCACCAACTCCTGGAGTTCACTCAAACTTACGTCCATCGAGTCGGTGACGCCATCCAGTCATCTCATCCTCTGTCGTCCCCTTCTCCTCCTGCCCCCAATCCCTCCCAGCATCAGAGTCTTTTCCAGTGAATCAAAAGTACTGGAGTTTCAGCTTTAGCATCATTCCTTCCAAAGAAATCCCAGGATTGATCTCCTTCAGAATGGACTGGTTGGATCTCCTTGCAGTCCAAGGGACTCTCAAGAGTCTTCTCCAACACCACAGTTCAAAAGCATCAATTCTTCAGCG
>SJYC01050038.1:0-25224 GCA_006408675.1 Madoqua kirkii | reverse complement strand
AAAAACAAAGTCTGACACTGTTTCCACTGTTTCCCCATCTATTTCACATGAAGTGATGGGACCAGATGCCATGATCTTCGTTTTCTGAGTGTTGACCTTTAAGCCAAACTTTTCCCTCTCTTTCACTTTCATCAAGAGGCTTTTTTAGTTCCTCTTCACTTTCTGCCATAAGGGTGGTGTCATCAGCATATCTGAGGTTATTGATATTTCTCCCGGCAATCTTGATTCTAGTTTGTGCTTCTTTCAGCCCAGCGTTTCTCATGATGTACTCTGCATAGAAGTTAAATAAGCAGGGTGACAGTATACAGCCTTTAATGTACTCCTTTTCCTATTTGGAACCAGTCTGTTGTTCCATGTCTAGTTCTAACTGTTGCTTCCTGACCTGCATATAGGTTTCTCAAGTGGCAGGTCAGGTGGTCTGGTATTCCCATCTGTCTCAGAATTTTCCACAGTTTATTGTGATCCGTACAGTCAAAGGCTTTGGCATAGTCTCTAAAGCAGAAATAGATGTTTTTCTGAAACTCTCTTGCTTTTTCGATGATCCAGTGGATGTTGGCAATTTGATCTCTGGTTCCTCTGCCTTTTCTAAAACCAGCTTGAACATCTGGAAGTTCACAGTTCACGTATTGCTGAAGCCTGGCTTGGAGAATTTTGAGCATCACTTTACTAGCGTGTGAGATGAGTGCAATTGTGCTGTAGTTTGAGCATTCTTTGGCATTGCCTTTCTTTGGGATTGGAATGAAAACTGACCTTTTCCAGTCCTGTGGCCACTGCTGAATTTTCCAAATTTTCTGGCATATTGAGTGCAGCACTTTCACAGCACCATCTTTCAGGATTTGAAACAGCTCAACTGGAATTCCATCACCTCCACTAGCTTTGTTCATAGTGATGTTTGGCTCTAGGTCACTGATCACACCATCGTGATTATCTTGGTTTTGAAGATCTTTTTTGTACATTTCTGTGTATTCTTGCCACCTCTTCTTAATATCTTCTGCTTCTGTTCGGTCCATACCATTTCTGTCCTTTCTCGAGCCCATCTTTGCATGAAATGTTCCCTTGGTATCTCTAATTTTCTTGAAGAGATCTTTAATCTTTCCCATTCTGTTGTTTTCCTCTATTTCTTTAATGTTGTTAAATAGATACAGAGTCATAAATATGAGCTGGAGAAGACAATGGCACCTCACTCCAGCACTCCTGCCTGGAAAATCCCATGGACAGAGGAGCCTGGTGGGCCACAGTCCATGGGTTCCCTAAGAGTCGGACACGACTGAGCGACTTCATTTTCCCTTTTCACTTTCATGCATTGGAGAAGGAAATGGCAACCCACTCCAGTGTTCTTGCCTGGAGAATCCCAGGGACAGGGGAGCCTGGTGGGCTGCCGTCTATGGGGTCACACAGAGTCAGACACGACTGAAGTGACTTAGCAGCAGCAGCAGCATAAATATGAGCATGTGCTTTGCACAAAACTGGAAAAAAATTTGGTTCAACACTGACCCTGATTCTTACTAGTTACATAATATTGATGTTATTTGACACCCCTGAACTTCATCTTTGAAACAGAATATGATAATATTAATAACACCTGAGGTTATAAATGTGAACTATGTGGCACAAAGTAAATCTTTAGTGAATTTTGGTTGCTTTTTTTATAGGTATATATTTTCATGACAGGTAATAATAATAGCAACAAACACTTATATAACACTCCATGACAGGAACTGGTCTAAGCACTTTACATATTTATATATACTTACTTCCTCTGCACAACAGCCTTCTGTGGTAGGTACTATTCTTATTCTTTTTTTCAACTTGTTATTTTGTATTGGGATATAGCTGATTAACAAAATAATGTGATAGTTTCAGGTGAACAGCGAAGGGATTCAGCCATACATATGGAGACCATTTGATACCGTTCTGATACCATTTGACTTCCAGTTCTTTGAAGGTAGCCAGTTGCTTCTCTCTAGATATTTTAGGATCTTTTATTTAACTCTAATGTTCTGAACTTTTATAATAATTTGCCTGGCCTGTGTTGAACACTTGGTGGGTAGGCCCTTTCAGTCTGGAGGATCATGTCCTTTAGTTCCCAGAAATTTCCTTTTTTAAAGGTACTTATGTTTGAAATTTTCCTTCTCACATTTCCTTTGTTTTGTGGCTGGAAGTATTATTTAGAAATTGGACCTCCTGGACTGCTTCTGTTTCCCTTTTCTTTTTGGTATTATTGTTCATTTCTTGGTCTTTTAACTTCTATTTTAAAGAGATTTTCAGAGACTAAAATTTTATATATTTAAAAAAATTTTTTTTATACTTTTAATTTGAAGAGTGCTCTTTTTGTTTCTGGAATGTTACTTTAAAACTTATATATAGTATTGTTATTATTTCAAAGATGAAATATTGGGTTGTTCAAGATGTTCGTTCAAGTTTTCATGCCTTCTTACGAAAACCTGAATGAACTTTTTGGTCAACTTAATATCTTTTCTCATTTCTCTGAAATTCTAATTGAGTTTTCAAGAGAGTTCCAGAAAAACATCTATTTCTGCTTTATTGACTATGCCAAAGCCTTTGACTGTGGATCACAATAAACTGGAAAGTTCTGAAAGAGACGGGAATACCAGACCACGTGACCTGCCTCTTGAGAAATCTGTATGCAGGTCAGGATGCAACAGTTAGAACTGGACTTGGAACAACAGACTGGTTCCAAATAGGTAAAGGAGTACGTCAAGGCTGTATATTGTCACCCTGCTTATTTAAGTTCTATGCAGAGTCCATCATGAGAAACGCTGGACTGGAAGAAACACAAGCTGGAATCAAGATTGCCAGGAGAAATATCAATAACCTCAGATATGCAGATGACACCACCCTTATGGCAGAAAGTGAAGAGGAGCTAAAAAGCCTCTTGATGAAAGTGAAAGAGGAGAGCGAAAAAGTTGGCCTAAAGCTCAACATTCAGAAAACTAAGATCATGGCATCCGGTCCCATCACTTCATGGGAAATAGATGGGGAAACAGTGGAAACAGTGTCAGCCTTTATTTTTTTGGGCTCTAAAATCACTGCAGATGGTGACTGAAGCCACGAAATTAAAAGAAGCTTACTCCTTGGAAGAAAAGTTATGACCAACCTAAACTGCATATTCAAAAGCAGAGACATTGCCGACTAAGGTCGTCTAGTCCAGGCTATGGTTTTTCCTGTGGTCATGTATGGATGTGAGGGTTGAAAGAAAGCTGTGAAGAAAGCTGAGCACTGAAGAATTGATGCTTTTGAACTGTGGTGTTGGAGAAGACTCTTGAGAGTCCGTTGGACTGCAAGGAGATCCAACAAGTCCATTCTGAAGATCAGCCCTGGGATTTCTTTGGAAGCAATGATGCTAAAGCTGAAACTCCAGTACTTTGGCCACCTCATGCGAAAAGTTGACTCATTGGAAAAGACTCTGATGCTGGGAGGGATTGGGGCCAGGAGAAAAAAGGGTCGACTGAGGATGAGATGGCTGGATGGCATCACGGACTTGATGGACGTGAGTCTAGGTGAACTCCAGGAGTTGGTGATAAACAGGGAGGCCTGGCGTGCTGTGATTCATGGGGTCGCAGAGAGTCGGATACGACTGAGCGACTTAACTGAACTGAACTGAACTTTCTATTCCTTGGTTATATCTGTTTTTTTTTTTTTCTGAGATTCTGTTTGTTTATTTTCTTTTCTCCTACTATACTAGAAATATTTCTAATATTTCTCAAATGTCTGATAATCCAATGCTGTCTATTTATATATAAGGATGAAGTCTAAAGAGCTATTTGTATATATAAAAGTTTATCTAGAATCCTACTTCTTACCATCTTCCTTTGTACCATCTTGGTCGAAATCACCATTGTCTCTTGCCTAGATTATTGCAACAGTCTCCTAATTGGTTTCCCTGCTTCCATACCTATGTCCTTTTTTTGAAGCAAGGAATACAACTTTATTTGGAAAGCTAGGCATCCTAGAAGATGGCAGGCTAGTGCCCCAGTATATCATCTTATCTGGGTCTGAATGCCAGTTTCTTTATAGACAGACAAGTGTAGGAGGTGAGGAAAGTGAAAGGAAGTGATGTTGCTCAGTCATGTCTGACTCTTCGTGACCCCAGGGACTGTAGCCTGCCAGGCTTCTCTGTTCATGGGATTTTCCAGGCAGGGGTACTGGAGTGGGCTGCCATTTCCTTCTCCACATACCTATGTCTTATAGACTATTCTCAACAGAGGTTAGAGTGATCTTTTAAAAACTTAAGTCATAGTGTATCATTTCTGTTCCCATCTTATTCCAAGTAAAAAGCTAAATCCTTACAATAATATGTTATTTATGTATGCTGTGTAATAAGTTGCCGCAAATTTAGTGGCTTACAACAACAACACACATTTACTAGTTTGGTTCCTGTGGTTCAGAAGTCCAGGCATGGCTCAGCTGGGCCCTCTGCTTAGGATCTCACAGGCTGCGGTAAAGTGTTGGCCAGGGTTAGGTTCTCATCTGGAGACTCGACTAGGGAAGCACCTGTTTTGTAACTTGCAGGATGGTTGGCAGCGTTCAGTTCCTTGTGATGGTGGGATTCACAGAAGCTTGCTTCCTCAAGCCAGCAAGGGGGAGGGGAGAGATGGGGAGGGAGTGGGGGTGAGGGAAGGAGAGAGACAGGGAGGGAGGCAGGGACTAGGCAGGTTTGCTAGCAAGACAAGAGGCTTCTGTAATGTAACATGATCACAAGAGTGACAGCCTGTCCTCCTTGTCTTAATCTTTCAGTTGGAATCAAGTCACAGATCTTTCCAGATGCAGAAGAAGGTAACAAGACAAAGGCATGAGCATTAGAAGCTGGGGATCAGGGCGCCCAAGACAGATGGGAGTCTGCCGCAAATGGTCTGCAGGGCCTCCCTGGTCTGGCTCCCCGTCACCTTTCTGACCTCATTTCCTCCCGCTGTCACTCTGCTGCAGCCACGGGAGTCTTACGGCTTTTGCATTTTCTCTCCCTCTTCCCAGAACTCTCTTCTCCCAGGTGTCCCATAGCTCACTCTGTCATCGCTTTCAAGCCTGTGTTCTCATGTCACCTTCCCAGACGACCACTTCATTTAGAATTCCAGGCACTCTCTGTCCCTTTTCTGCTCTATTTTCCTCCATGTATGATGTCGTTGTTTAGTCCCTCAGTCATGTCTGACTCTTTTGCGATCCCATGGACTGTAGCCCATCAGGCTCCTCTGTCCGTGGGTTTTCCCAGGCAAGAATACTGGAGTGGGTTGCCACTTCCTTCTCTCGGGCATCTTGCTGACTCAGGGACTGAACCCAAATCTCCTGCATTGGCAGGCGGATTCTTTACCACTGAGCCACCAGGGAAAGCCACCATGTGCTGTATCATTTATCTGTTGGTTGTGTTCACTATCTGCTCTCTGCTGCTAGAATGGAGGGCTTCCCAGGTGGTGCTAGTGGTAAAGAACCCATGTGCCAGTGCAGGAGACACAAGATACATGGGTTCGATCCTTGGGTTGGGGGTTGGGAAGATCCCCTGGAGGAAGGCGTGGCAACCCATTCCACTATTCTTGCCTTGAGAATCCATGGACAAAAGAGCCTGGCAGGTTACCATCTGTAGGGTCACAAAGAGTTGGACATGACTAAAGCGACTTAGCATGCCCTAGAATGGAAGCTCTGTGAAGACAGGGATTTCTGTTTCCTGTACTGCTGAATGCTTGTGTTCAAAACACAGTAGTCACTTCATAAGTATGTATTAAATAAATGAGTGTGTATGTGCAAGACTTGTTGTCTGATGGGCTTAACAATAGGACAATTGGATGGGTGAGTGGCTGGCTCTTTTATTGGGGACTTCCAGATTCGAGCATTTGGGGGTCTTTGTTTACGTGTCCTTTAGTGTCTCCAAGGGGAAATCATCCAGTCACCTGTCCAAGGATTGTAAGAAGCCTGTCTCCCATTATTTTGTAGCTCTGCAGTGGGAGGGACTGAGGTTCTCATATGCAATATGCAAATGTTTACTTCATCTTCCAGTTTTTAGTTTTGCTCCTGACCATATTTCCTCTACTCCCCAGGCTTAATGTCCTTTAGACTTGATTGTCTCTGTTCAGTGTCTCCTGAGACTTAATCTTCTGTTTCCTGTGAGATGGGGAATTCGCTGATTCTGCCAGGGTGAGGGTGGGTTCTTAGAGCTCGCCTGATGCCTCAGGCTCACCTCTGCCTTCTATCTGGTACTTAACTTTTCCTGAATTCCTCTCGTGTTCTTGAGAATGAATGAGCTTCTCTTTCAGTGGCCTTTTCTTCTGTGTGCTCTCAGGTTTGACCCTTTTCTCTTCAAAGCCATTAATCCTTCCTACACCTCTTTCTGACTTTATATGGAGTCTCTCTCTCTCTCTGTTTCTTCTTGTTTTGAAGAGAGTTTTGAGAGAAGAAGAACATCTCAGTACTGAAAATCCTAATGGATATTTTCATTCAGATGTTTAGCATCTTGTTGGGGATAGACTTAAAGTCTAAAAATATTGATGGCAAATAGAAAGTCTTATCAGAGGTGTCTTGATTCTTCACTATAGATGAACAGTAGGGAAGATGATTCCAGATCACCCAAGTGTTAAATGGGGTTGGAGGAGAGGGTGAGAAATACTTGTACAGTCCACACTTGAGATAATTCATACCTTGTGATCATATCATTGCCTTTCTAGGACTCTGTCTCAAAGGAATAATCAGTCAGAAACTTGGGCAAAAATAAAGTGCAATTATGTTCATCTCAACACTAGTCATATAGTCAAAACTGGAGGAACCACAGCAAAATAAAATTTGGTACCATCCTCAGAATATTATGCAGATACTAAGAGAGATATTTCTGAAGTTACTTTTGAGAAGTCAAAAAAGGAGAAATTGTTAAGACTGTTTAATGACAGGAAAAGAGCTCACAATATATTAAATGATTAAAACAAGATGAGTACACATTAATTTTATTATAAGAAAGCTTTTGAAAAGCAAAATTAAATTAAGAGTCATTTAATTTATTTTAAGCCAGTTAAAGAGATTAAAAAACAGTTAATGATACACAAAATGAGTGTTATATGCACCAGAAAATAGCAAATTATGGCTTACAAATGAGTTCAAAAGAAAGCATCTGTTTCCTCTCTTAGGTACCCACTACTGCTGTAGATGTGAACGGGAATAAAGCAGGAACTCCTTTTCAAGGAAATCAATTACCTTTCCTTTGGCCTATTTGGTAAACTTATAAGGCCTCACTTTCCAAGAGAATCTTTGTATGTACTTTAAAAGAATGGCTTTTTCCAATAGTCTGCCAAGCTTTCAAAAAAAGCCCCATTCTTGACCAAGTTTGGAAAAGTGCATAAATGTTTCACTGCACATAAAATCAGTGTGTTCATTTCATAGGAATATTCTCCAGCCCGTAGGACGGTTTTAGAGTATGCAGATGACAAGTACTCTGGTATTAGTTATTAATGCTTGATCGTTTAATTCAGGGAAAAATTATTTACTCAGTGAAGGGGTCAGTTCTTGAACCTGAACTCTTAAACTACATAAAAGAGATGTTGGGCAATATTGTGGCTCCAGAAATAATCATCGCAATGAACTTTCATGCTCAGCCCATATTCATCTACCCAAATCCCAGGCACAGAGAGTTGGGGAAGGGTGATTCTTGATCTTGAGGGAAGCAGAAGCTAGGATAACAGGCAGAAGTTATATTAGGGCATGTTTTTCTTTATGTCTTTCTGTTTTCCTTTCTCTTATTCCTTGTTCTTTCTCTCCTTCCAGCCCCACCCCACCTTTCTTTAAAAAATAGGGGCAGAGAATACATACTATCTGTTTGCATTTTCTGTTCTAGCTCCAGAGGAGCGTCTCACATGCCTGTGGCCTGACACTGACTGTATACAATTATCTATTCCATCCTTCATCTCTCATATACACGTACTGAGCATCTTATTATGCAAGGCGTCACATGAGACTCATGGCCCCAAGGAGCTTATGACTGAGCTCATGACTCAAGGTAGTTCAGCATACAGCATAATATTGTACAGGTGGACAGGGTACTGTGTTATGGGTAGGTACCGCAGGAAAGAGCTTCTGTTGTGGGGATTTAGCTTTTTGCAATAGAGGGGTTTTCTTCTTTGGGATTCACTTGAGTTTTATAATGCAGCCATGCTTTTGTATATATTCATGAAACTGTGCTTAGTGGACTAGGCTCGGCAAACAGATGTCTTTGCCCAAGGAAGTTGGAAGTTGACTGCTGCACATTTGGAGAGATGAATTTTCCCTGCATTTCACAGCATGGGAGGATTTGTTTGGTAGAAATGTTAAACATGGGTACTTTAAAAATAAAGGACCTGGACTAATTCACAAAGGCTGGAATTTTCAGTTTTTATACGTTTCATACCCTCGACGTGTTTTTGTTGAGAAAATTTTACTGATTAGGGTTAAATATTTGAATTAGTCACTTTAGAGCTTCCATATTCCAGACCTTTTAATTCACTGACTTGCCTTTGAAGGATCTAGCATCTCTCTAATGAATGTCCTTGGATCCAGGTGCCAGAGGTTGTCATGTTTTCTGTTTACTTGAAAGGTGAGGTTTTGGATCACAGTAACATTTCCATAGTTCTGTTATTAAAACTTGTTTGCAGACCTCTAAACATGAAACAGGTCATAGAACCCCACTACAATAGCCTTAATTGTGGAGATGAATTCAGTATGAACTCAGTCTGTCTTGGACTTGCCCAAGGAGATTTAGTTACCGCGACACAATTAACACACTGGGAGAACTTTAGTACTTGGTGATTCCTAAATTGATGAATCTTTTGGGAGCAATGCTGTTATATTTATTTCTTAATTGGGTACTTTAAAAATAAAGGACCTGGACTAATTCACAAAGGCTGGAATTTTCAGTTTTTATACGTTTCATACCCTCGACGTGTTTTTGTTGAGAAAATTTTACTGATTAGGGTTAAATATTTGAATTAGTCACTTTAGAGCTTCCATATTCCAGACCTTTTAATTCACTGACTTGCCTTTGAAGGATCTAGCAACGTGGAGTATAGTTGATTTACAATGTTGTGTTAGTTTCAGGGGTACAGTAAGATTAATCAGTTGTGTGTATATCCACTCTTTTTCCCTGGTAACTTAGCTGGTAAAGAATCTGCCTGCAATGCAGGAGACCCCAGTTCGATTCCTGCATCAGGAAGATCCCCTGGAGAAGGGATAGGCTGACCACTCCAGTATTTGTGGGCTTCCCTGGTGTCTCAGATGGTAAAGAATCCACCTGCAATATGGGAGACCTGGGTTCAATCCCTGGGTTGGGAAGATCCCCTGGAGGAGGGCATGGTAACCCACTCCAGTATTCTTGCCTGGAGAATCCCCAGGCAATGGAAGAGCCTGGTGGGCTACAGTCCGTGGGGTCACAAAAAGTTGGACATGACTGATCGACTAAGCACAGCACAGACTCTCTTTAAAATTCTTTTGTCATGTAGGTCATTATAGAGTATTGAGTAGATTTCCCTGTGCTATAAGGAGGTCCTTATTAGTTATCTATTTTACATATAGTAATATGTATATGTCAATCCCAGTTTCTCAATTTATCCCTCCTCCCCCTTCTCTATCTGGTAATTATAAGTTTGTTTTCTACATCTGTGACTCTATTTCTGTTTTGTAAACAAGTTCGTTTGTACTTCTTTTTTTTTTTTTTTAAACATTCCACATATAAGTGATATCATATATTTGCTGTTCTGTGTCTGACTTACTTCACTTAGTATGATCATCTCTAGTCTGCCCATGTTGCTACAAAGGGCATGATTTCATCCTTTTTATGGCTGAGTAATATTCCACTGTATATTGTACCACACCGTGTCTTGGCTATTGTAAATAGTGTTGGTGCTGTGAAATGCTTAAAGAATTCCTGTACAATATGTAGAGCATTGAACTTTTTGAACAACTTGTTTATGCAGTTAACATGGGATCGAAAAGTGATAGCTGAAAGTAAAGAGGGCTAACTCTACAGGGAGAAAGAAGGGAAATTTAGATACTTTTCAGAGTCCAGCTTAATCCCATGGGCTTCTTTGTCTATCCATGTTCATTGCTCTCCCTTGGCTTTTAGATCTTATAGCCTCCGCACATGTTTTTTGACTTGTTTCGTGTGTACAGCAGCGGAATTGTGTTTTGGTAACTGCTTTGTTACCAGGGCTGAACCGGGCGCTATATGACATAGCCGTTCTTGCTCTCCTGGATGTTACAATGGAGTAGGACAGACAATAAGCGAGTAATAGGAATAAACAGTTCGTAGGAATAAACAGTTCATCGAGGATTCTCAATTCATTTGGATATAAACTTGAAACAGATCCATCTTTTTTTCCCCCAATGATTGCTTTCAACCTTGTTCACTCAATTTCCTACCTCTTGGTGAATGTTTGGCAGACCCTGTAACTTTCCAATCAATTTGAGTCGTTAAAATACAGTTGAGGCAAGCTTACAATTCAACCTGACTTGTGGTTCAAGTAAACTTCTCCCCCATTACATGCTGTAGTTCTTTTCACGCCAAACTGGAAAGAAATTCTCAGAGATTCTGGCTGGCCTCTTTTCATGAGGAAAATGGGTAAGAGCAAAGTTAGGGAGATGAAATGCCTTTTCACTGCAGCTGATCTCAAGATTGCAACTGAAACTCTGTATCCTTTGTCTGCTTCCCCTCACTCTTGGTGAAGAAAGCTCCCTAACACATCCAAGCAGGGAGATTTGTCAGAGGGACACAACAATACAAGGAGAGGGGCAAGAGAGCATTGAGGGGATTTTTAAAGAAGAGATTATGAAGATGGAACGTGGGATCTCAAGAGTATAGGAGGGAAGTGGTGAGAGAGAGAGAGAGATGACGTGAGAAAGTGCATTGCAGCTCCAAAATGAGGTTGAAGAATGGTTGTAGGTGGGACTCTGGAGCAAGTAGATCAGAAGTGCTGCCGAAGTGTTGGCTCTCTGTGCACCAGTGCCAAACAGAAATACAGAGACAGTTACGGAGGAGAAGGAGAGAGTGGCTGTATTACTTTGCCAGGCAAAGGGGAAACACAGTAGGCTAAGTACCTCAAGAACTGTGCCCTGGTGAGTAGGGAAAAGTTATATAGTCAGGCAGGAGAATGTCATAAGATTCAAGGCAGTAACAGTCTTGCATTCTTTCTTCTGCAGAGTTTCAAAATGATGGAGTTGCTGCCAAGATTAGTGTGTGTGCAGGATCTTAGCATGCTTTCCTGGTATCTCAGCCGGTAAAGAATCCGCCTGCAATGCAGGAGACCCCAGTTTGATTCCTGCGTCAGGAAGATCCCCTGGAGAAGGGATAGGCTAACCATTCCAGTATTCTTGGGCTTCCCTGGTGTCTCAGATGGTAAAGAATCTGCCTGCAATGGGGGAGACCTGGGCTTGATCCCTGGGTTGAGAGGATCCCCCTGGAGGAGGGCAAGGCAACCCACTCCAGTATTCCTGCCTGGAGAATCCCATGGACAGAGGAACCTGGTGGGCTATATAGTCCATGGGGTTGCAAAGAGATGGATACGACTGAGCAACTAAGTACAGCACGGATCTTAGGCGGTCCAGTCCCCTAATCTTGATCAGCCTCCCTGGTCCTCAGGTGGTTTGGTCGCTGTTCCTCCTTTGATTAGCAACTGTTCTGCCCTTTGGAACTGAGAGAAGGTCACGGAGGCTGGCGTTTTGCCTATACGAAATGGGGGACAAAAAGGCCTCTGTGCCCAGCAGTCCCACAGGGCCCTGCTTGGCATCAAAAGAATAGAAGGTTGGAGTTTGAATTTAGAAAAACGGAAGCTGTGTGTGTGTGAGTGTGTGTGTGTGTATGAGAGAGAGAGAGAGATCTCACGAGGGTAGGCAGGCTGCTGCATCAGAATGGATGAAAGAGTCATTTGAAACGAGAAGATGGAGAGGCCAACACACTATTCTGTTTTGTCTGTTGCTAATTTCCTTGCAGTGTGTGTCTTCCCTACTAGACTCCAAGTTTGGCACCAAACACACTGCTGAGCCCCTATGCATATACATGAGAGGAACAGCCTTAAGATCTTACGTTACACATGGAAAGAACAACTTCGAGACATAGAGCTAGGGCTATTCATTTACCTGTTAGCAGAAACCATGTTACCATTTGTAAGGAGGTGGGGGACAAAAAGGCCTCTGTGCCCAGCAGTCCCACAGGGCCCTGCTTGGCATCAAAAGAATAGAAGGTTGGAGTTTGAATTTAGAAAAACGGAAGCTGTGTGTGTGTGAGTGTGTGTGTGTGTATGAGAGAGAGAGAGAGATCTCACGAGGGTAGGCAGGCTGCTGCATCAGAATGGATGAAAGAGTCATTTGAAACGAGAAGATGGAGAGGCCAACACACTATTCTGTTTTGTCTGTTGCTAATTTCCTTGCAGTGTGTGTCTTCCCTACTAGACTCCAAGTTTGGCACCAAACACACTGCTGAGCCCCTATGCATATACATGAGAGGAACAGCCTTAAGATCTTACGTTACACATGGAAAGAACAACTTCGAGACATAGAGCTAGGGCTATTCATTTACCTGTTAGCAGAAACCATGTTACCATTTGTAAGGAGGCCAGAGGAGCAGCGCTATAGAGAGTAGACTTAACTGTTTTTGACATTTGCAAATAGGCGGGCTGACTGGGGAACAGGAGAGATAACCGGAACACAGAATTAGTACAGAGGTTTGTCATGTATTATTCCCAAACCCCCCCTTTCCTTGCATAGATATTTCTTTTCCCCTTAAGTTACACATTTGTATTTCTCTTTCTTCTTCCAGAGAGAATCAGGGATAACTTTGATTTTTAGGGGCTAACTTCTTTCCCTAAGGTGTGTTTCTGTCGGGGGTGGGGAGCAAATTTTCCTTAAAGAGTTTGGCTGATGCTAAAACTTCTTTCACTAAATTGGTGTTTTTCTTCCATTAAAGGAACAAAGGCTTAGAATGCAAACCCCTGGGGGAAGAGAACAAAGCTTTAGATAGTATTAAGGTGTAAATGACTGAAGCTCGAGTCCTTTTAGAGAGAAAGAGCAGGAGGTTCAGAAGATAGTGATGGTGTCTGAGAAGCTGAGCCGCAGGAACTAAGTATTTTTGCTTGCTGCTGGCTTTGCCACCCATGAGCCCCTGGGTCGTTGTTGATAGACTGCCAGATACTGCTCTGGCAAATGTAGATTTCTTCAGGATCAGTAGAGAATTGCAACTCAGGGTCTGCAACCCTGGCAGGCCACAAGCAAGTTTTCTCTAACACAAGGGAAGAAAAACACTTTTATAGAAGAGGAGAAAGGAAGTGGTGAGGGCTGTAAACAGAGTCCAAGGGTTCTTGCTGGCTTAGCTCTTGCTGGGAAAGACGAGATGTCTGTCTTCTCCTGGGCTATGCGATCAATGCAGGGCATGAGAGCTCCCCCTTCTGTTTAACTGAGATTTCTGTTTATAATTTTTTTTTTTTTAACATGGTGGAGATGGTTTGTGAGCTCTGAAGACATTCTTTGCTTTTGAAAGACCTTGAGGCCAGTGGAAATATTTGCCTTCCTATAGGAGGCTGTGCTGAGTGTTTCTCTCTCCTCTAGGAATTCACCTGGTTATCAAGTTCACATTTCCTTAAATGAGTGAGAATTCATGCCCAGTAAACTTTCCTTTTGGATTCAGGGTTCCAAAGAATAGTAAAGAGAGATAAAAAAGCCTTCCTCAGGGATCAATGCAAAGAAATAGAGGAAAACAGTAGAATGGGAAAGACTAGAGATCTCTTCAAGGAAATTAGAGATACCAAGGGAACATTTCATGCAAAGATGGGGTCAATAAAGGACAGAAATGGGATGGATGTAACAGAAGCATAAGAGATTAAGAAAATGTGGCAAGAATACACAGAAGAACTATACAAAGAAGATCTTCATGACTCAGATAACCACGATGGTGTGATCACTCACCTAGAAGCAGACATCCTGGAATGGGAAGTCAAGTGGGCCTTAGGAAGCATCACTATGAACAAAGCAGGTGGAGGTGATGGAATTCCAGTTGAGCTATTTCAAATCCTAAAAGATGATGCTGTGAAAGTGCTGCACTCAATATGCCAGCAAATTTGGAAAATTCAGCAGTGGCCACAGGACTGGAAAAGGTCAGTTTTCATTCCAGACCCTAAGAAAGGCAATGTCAAAGAATACTCTGACTACCTCATAATTGCACTCATCTCACATGCTAATAATGTTCAAAATTCTTCAAGCCAGGCTTTGATAATACATGACCCATGAACTTCCAGATGTTCAAGCTGGATTTAGAAAAGGCAGAGGAACCAGAGATCAAATTTCCAACATCCGTTGGATCCTCAAAAAAGCAAGAGAGTTCCAGAAAAACATCTATGTCTGCTTTATTGACTATGCCAAAGCCTTTGACTGTGTGGATCACAATAAACTGTGGAAAAGAATTCTTCAAGAGATGGGAATACCAGACCACCTGACCTGCCTCTTGAGAAATCTGTATGCAGGTCAGGAAGCAACAGTTAGAAATGGACATGGAACAACAGACTGGTTCCAAATTGGCAAAGGAGGACATCAAGGCTGTATTAAGTCACCCTGCTTATTTAACTTATATGCAGAGTACATCATGCAAAATGCCAGACTGGATGAAGCACAAGCTGGAATCAAGATTGCTGGGAGAAATATCAATAATAGGCTTCAGCAATACATAACCCATGAACTTCCAGATGTTCAGGCTGGATTTAGAAAAGGCAGAGGAACCAGAGATCAAATTTCCAACATCCGTTGGATCCTCAAAAAAGCAAGAGAGTTCCAGAAAAACATCTATGTCTGCTTTATTGACTATGCCAAAGCCTTTGACTGTGTGGATCACAATAAACTGTGGAAAAGAATTCTTCAAGAGATGGGAATACCAGACCACCTGACCTGCCTCTTGAGAAATCTGTATGCAGGTCAGGAAGCAACAGTTAGAAATGGACATGGAACAACAGACTGGTTCCAAATTGGCAAAGGAGGACATCAAGGCTGTATACTGTCACCCTGCTTATTTAACTTATATGCAGAGTACATCATGCAAAATGCCAGACTGGATGAAGCACAAGCTGGAATCAAGATTGCTGGGAGAAATATCAATAATTTCAGATATGCAGGTGACACCACCTTTATGGCAGAAAGTGAAGAAGAACTAAAGAGCCTCTTGATGAACGTGAAAGAGGAGAGTGAAAAAGTTGGCTTAAAGCTCAACATTCAGAAAACTAAGATCATGGCATCTGGTCCCATCACTTCATGGCAAATAGATGGGGAAACATCTTTTGGGGGGGCTCCAAAATTATAGCAGCTGGTGACTGGAGCCATGCAATTAAAAGACACTTGCTCCTTGGAAGAAAAGTTATGACCAACCTAGACAGCATATTGAAAATCAGAGACATTGCTCTGTCAACAAAGGTCCATCTTGTCAAAGCTATGGTTTTTCCAGTAGTCGTGTATGGATGTGAGAATTGGACTGTAAAGAAAGCTGAATGCCAAAGAATTGATGCTTTTGAAGTTGGAAGAGACTCTTGAGAGTTCCTTGGACTGCAAGGAGATCCAACCAGTCCATCCTAAAGGAGATCAGTCCTGAGTGTTCATTGGAAGGACTGATGCTGAAGCTGAAACTTCACTATATTGGCCACTTGATACGAAGAACTGACTCATCTGAAAAGACTCTGATGCTGGGAGAGATTGGGGGCAGGAGGAGATGGGGACGAGATGAGATGGTTGGATGGCATCACCGACTTGACGGACATGAGTTTGAGAAAACTCTGGGAGTTGATGACGGACAGGGAGGCCTGGCGTGCTGCGATTCATTGGGTTGCAAAGAGTTGGACACGACTGAGCGACTGAACTGAACTGAAACTTTCTTCTGTGTATTTCAAATCAGTCTTTCAACTATTTCCGATTACCTATCAATGCAGGAATGAATCAGTTGATAGAAGCACTAGTCAGTCACCAGGTTTAAATGGGACCTGTTCTAGTGCTTAGAAAAGTGAAATTATGAGTGTTAAAACAAATAAAATCTTTCAAGAAAAAAAATTTCAAGCTAAAGTCAGCTGAGATTCCAAAGCTATTTTATTTCTAGCTCCACTACTAGATAGTCATATGACCTTGGATGAGTTATTATTTTATTTTTGGGGGCTGCGAGTATGCTTAGTTTCCATCAAACATGAGAAAGACTGCTGTCATGCAAATACTGTGTATTCAAGTGGTTGGTAAAGTCAAAATTGGCCTTTGACTCTTGGATGGCATTGCTCATGTTGTGGTTTGAATTCTGGTAAAAAGTCCCATAGTTCAAAACTGCTTTGGAATGTGATCGAGTGTTTGCTGCTTTTGTTCAGATGGTTTTGGTCCCATTTCAGGTGGCTGAGGGCAGTATTAGGATCATTGATAAGCTTAAAAATTTTTTTTTTCCTGGCCATGCTACCCTTCTGAAAGCGAATTCCCAGACCGTAAAAGTTATTGCTGAGTCAGATCTTCCCTGCTTTTCTCTCCCAGAAGTGGTGTTGATGTTTCTGCCTTTTAAACTTCTGCTCTCCCTGGAGGCCTCTTAAGTTAGAAAACTCATTTAATTCCTCATCTCCAGCTGGGAGTGTTCTTGAGTTCTGTTCTTCCTCCAAGATCTTTAAGGCGACTGCTTGCCTATTCCTGGATATGCTTTTCTGTGCATTTTCAGAATTGAGCACCTGGCTTGACATGAGTTTTCTGCATTTTCCTTTTCTTTACTTTAATATTCTATTTTCTCACCATTGCTGCTTCCATCAAGAATCCCCTTTGCCTTTAGTTAGATCCGGGAGAAGGCAATGGCACCCCACTCCAGTACTCTTGCCTAGAAAATCCCATGGATGGAGGAGCCTGGTAGGCTGCAGTCCATGGGGTCGCGAAGAGTCAGACACAACTGAGCAACTTCACTTTCACTGTTCACTTTCATGCTTTGGAGAAGGACATGGCAACCCACTCCAGTACTCTTGCCTGGAGAATCCCAGCGATGGGTGAGCCTGGTGGGCTGCTGTCTTTGGGGTCACACAGAGTCGGACACGACTGAAGCGACTTAGCAGCAGCAGCAGCAGCAGTGAGTCCTGGACACTATGATTCCTTCAACATTTTTATTATATATTTATATCCTAACTCATGTATATCAGTTAAAATGCCATCAATGATGTGAAAATTTAAGAGTTACCTTTTCTGCTTTTTTCCCCATTTTTAACTATGGCTCTAACTTGACCAGCGAGTCTGGTGTCATGCATAGAGTTATACCATTTTGTGTTTTGGGTGGATTGAATTTATCTACCAATCTCAGAGTCATAAGATATGAGTTTGCATTCCATTCTGCCATAGACTTGCTGTGGGATATCAGGGGGTTCACCTAATTTTCCCTGAGCCTCCTGATTGCTTATCTGTACAATGGGTACAATAGTTTCTCAGCTACTTAACAGTTATGAATATGAAAGTAAATGTTTTACTATAAGTAGAGTACCATATCATATAAGCAACCTTTGTCATTACTATTGTTATGGGTGATTTTCTAGGAGTTTACCATCAGTATTAAAATAATAGTATTGGTATGGGATCCTGAGATTGGCTGGGTCACTGGAACACAGGAAAGGGTATTGTTGGAATATTGTAGAGTGGGCAAGGTGAGAGAGGTAGAGCTAAAGAACCTGAGGTGCTAAAGAACATGGATATTTACTGCATGAGACTCAGATGCTGCGTCCCGTCTTTAGCCCCAAGATGAGGGCACTTTTCACTTTCACGCATTGGAGAAGGACATGGCAACCCACGCCAGTGGGTTCCTTAGCAATGCCTCTCCTATCTTTCTCATCTTAAAGCTCACTGTCAGCTTTCTCATTTCCTTCTCATATCCTATAGCACTAGCCATCCATACCACTCCATGTCCTTGCCAGCCTTTGTTGTCACTCTTCCAGATTTGGGTCATTTTAATGGGCATGTAGTGGTATCCTCACTGTTGTTTTAATTTGCCTTTGAAAGTGAAAGTGAAATTGAAGTCGCTCAGTTGAGTCTGACTCTTTGCGACCCCATGGACTGTAGCCTACCAGGCTTCTCCCTCCATGGGATTCTCCAGGCAAGAATATGGGAGTGGGTTGCCATTTCCATCTCCAGGGGATTTTCCCAACCCAGGGATCGAACCTGGGTCTCTCACATTCCAGGCAGATGCTTTAACCACTGAGCCAGCGGGGAATTTGCCTTTGCCTGATGCCATATTAAATGGAGCATGTTTTCATATATTAATACTTCTTTGTCATTTGTGTATCTTCTTTGGTGAGGTATTTGTTAAGTTCTTTGGCCCATTTTTTAATCAGGCTGTTGTTATTATTGAGTTTTAAGAGTTCCTTGTATATTTTGGATAACAGTCTTTTATCACATATATCTTTTGTAATATTTTCTTGCGGTCTATGTCTTCTCATTTTCTCATCATTGTTTTTCACAGAGCAGAACATTTTAATTATAATGGCATCTAGTTTGTCAATATTTCTTTCATGGTTGTACATTTCATATTCTACCTAAAAATTCATCACCATCTGCAAGGTTCTCTTAATTTTCTCCTATGTTATCTTTTAGGAGTTTTCTACTGTTGTATTTTACATTTCAGTATGTGATCCATTCTGAGTTCTTTTTTGCGAAGAGTGTAAGATCTGTGTCTAGTTTCATTTTGTAAGACACGAATATCCAGTTGTTGTGGTATCATTTGTTGAAGAGACTGTCTTTGCTCCCTTGTATTGCTGTTACTTCTTTGTCAAAGATCAGTTGACTGTTTTTAGGTGGGCCTATTTCTGGACCCTGTATTCTGTTCCGTTGACCTATTGGTCTGTTCTTCTACCCAAATACCATGCTTTCTTGATTAATGTAGCTTTTTAGGAAGTCTTGAAGTCAGACAGTATCAATTCTTTTTTTTTTTTTTTCTATCTCAATATTGTATTGGCTGTTTTGAGTCTTTTGCCTTTTTGTATAAACTTTAGAATCTGCTTGTTGATACCCTGTAAAATAACTTGCTGGGATTATGATTGAAATTGAATTGAATCAACAGATCAAGTTGAAAGAACTGACATCTTCACAATATTGAATCTTCCTATCATGAACACAGAATATTTCTCCATGTATTTAATTCTTCTTTTATTTCTTTCTGAGTTTTGTAGTTTTCCTCATATAGCTCTTACACATTTTGTTGGACTTACAACTAAGTGTTGGGTGGGCCAAAATGTTTGTTCGGGTTTTTGGTAATGTCTTAAAGGAAACATCTTTCTTCCTTTCTAATATGTACATTCAGTGTTATAAAATTCCCTCTCAGCTCTGCTTTTATTCCATCCCACAAATTTTGGTAAGTTGTATTTTGACTTTTATTTAGTTCAAAATATTAAACAAAAAAAAAGCCTTTCTTGATGTTTCTTCTGTAACCCATGTGTTACTTAGAATTGTGTTATTTAATCTCCAATTATTTTGGAATTTCCAAAAGAAGGTAGATGATCTTTCTGTTATTAATTTCTAGTTGACTCCATTGAAAGAGGGGTGTTGACATCTCCAGCTATAAAGTGGATTCCTATATTTACTCCTGCAGTTCTGTCAGGTTTTGCCTCGTACAGTTAGATGTTTTGTTGTTAGGTACATACTCATTAACGACTGTTATGTCTTGGAAAATCTGACTCCTTTATCATTACATAATGTTCACGCCACTTTATTCCTGGTATCTTTCCTTGCTTTAAAGTCTGCTCAGTGTGGCATAACTTTAGCTTTTTAGAATTAGTGTCAGTATGGTTTATTTTTCTCCATCCATTTGCCTTTTTGAAGACTTAGAAGACTCTAAGGGGATGTGGAAACACCAGGGTGGAGAAAACTGGGCTCCCTCAATCAATGAGTGATGAGTAACCTCCTGTTAGCCAGATTGTTTGCCTTCACCTGTTAGATGAGCAAGAGGAAAACATTAAGTTCATTAAACCACAGACATTTTAAAATGTATTATCTCTTAGCATTATCTAAATAATAAGTTTATCATTGCTAGCACTGTTAATTTATATAATTTTTTCTTTTTTTTTGATATTGATGAACCATGGTATTGGCTTGTTCCTGTTGGTGTCCCACTCTGGTGGGCCTACATTTATACCTTCCTCTGTTCTGCTACATCCTTTGCCTTTCTTCATAGGTTTTCTCTCTTCAAGTGCTGTGACTCAGGGTTACAAATATCTGTAAGTCTCACCACAGTTGGATTTTTTCCCCTTATTATCTTTTATAGTAATTTCTAGGAGAAGAATGAGGATGGAAATATCTTTACTCTCTCCTCTACTCTGTCCTCTTGAAACTGAAGTCCCTTGAGTCATTCTTAAATGGGTCTAGGTTGCAAATTCTTCTTGGACCAGGATAGAGTCTCTCTTGTATTTTCTCAGTACTGTGGATTTATAAGAGCGACGGTAACATGGTGCATGTTGAAATCCAGGTGGTTTGCACACACCAAGCTCTCCGAAAAGTGTCTGTGTCTCTGGCTGGTTTGGCTTAGATGCTGTCTAAGAAACAAACTGCCACCTTCCTGTCTTCTCTGAACCACTGCTCTTGGCATCACTGAACCAGTTTTCTTACAAGCCTGTAGCTACTCTCATGCTTTCTCAGGGAGGTGTAGGCCATCCTGAGAGAGGTGAAAATCTGTTTACAGGCAAGACCGAAAGGATGAAGGCTGTCCTTTGTTTCAGGAAAGGTATCATCCCTTAAGTCTTTAAAAATGACGTGTGAGTGAGGTTCTTTTGCAGTTTGAAAGTTCAGCGTCAGAAAACTATGTTTATTCTCAATGTTTTCTCACATCTGTGTGTGTGTGTGCTCAGTTGCTAAGTCATATCTGACTCTGCAACCCCATGGACTGTAGCCCACCAGGCTCCCCTGTCCATGGGATTTAAGGCAAGAATACTGTAGTGGGTTGCCTTTTCTGCCTCCAGGGGATCTTTCCAACCCAGGGATTGAACCCACCTCTCCTGTGTCTCCTGCATTGGCAGGTGGATTCTTTACCACTTGAGCTGCCTGGGGAGCCCTTCTTTTATCTAAGCCCTATTTATAGCTGATTTGCATTGTTGTACAGCAGAAACAGCATCCCATGGATGGAGGAGCCTGGTGGACTTCAGGCCATGGAGTCACAAAGAGTTGGAAACGACTGAGCAACTTCACTGTCATTTCTCACTTTCCTGCATTGGAGAAACAAATGGCAACCCACTCCAGTGTTCTTGCCTGGAGAATCCCAGGGATGGAGGAGTCTGGTGGGCTGCTGTCTATGGGGTCATACAGAGTCAGACACGACTGAAGCGACTTAGCAGCAGCAGCAGTACAGCAGAAACCCACACAACATGGTAAAGTGATTATACTCTAATTGAAAATAAATTTAATAAAAAAGAACTTTCTGGGAAAAATTATGTAGAAGACTCACCTCACATATCAGTGACAGGTTTGATCTGCCAGAGCCCTGTTCCTCTTGAAGCTGAATCTAGCAGTCGGGATTCATGGCCACACCGTGTACTATCCGACTCTGAGTAGCATCCGTGGGTTCTCCTTAACCACTAGCTTTCTCAGGAACCGATAAACTCCTTTGTGCTTAGAAGCAGCAAAGCACAGAGAGAGCCTCGTGTGCCCTGGAAATGTCTGGGTTTCTGTCAATCTGAGGATGAAGGGTGTATGTGGGAACCTCCATTTTTAATTAGCCTTTAGGGCATAGCCTGCTCTCCACGCACTGTCACAACAAAGACATCTTTATTTCTTTGGGGAATAGTATTAAGATGCAGGAGCTAGAACTGTATACTTGTCATGTTTAAAACAGCTTTTATCTCCTGTTTCATCAGTGGTCTTTGACAGCTGATCTCCAGTTCTGGCTTAACCATGTACTAGTTGTATAACCTTGGGCAAACTCTTGTCCCAGTTTAATTCATCTAGTTTCCTGCTTTAGAAACTGGCAGTGGTAATATTTTCCCTGACCAGCTGCCTCAAAGACCTAGTAGTCCTTAAAGGGCAGCATGGAGATGGAAAAGTGTTATTAAAAATATAAAAAGAAATTACAGCTTAGAGAAGTTTTTCTTAGGAGGAGGAGCACGTTGAAAAAGGGAGTCCTGGTTGCCTCCTGAGAGAGTCCTATTCTTGAGGGTAAAAGCAGAACATAGGGGCAATGTTGGCACTGAGTTTGCAAAAGGCTCTGCTGCCACTGCCAGCTTCCCCACCTTTTCTCGCCACACCCTCCCCCAAGCGGGGACAGTAATTGACATGGAACAGGACACCCCTCCTCGGTGCTGCCAGGCCACCTAGGCCGTGTGGCCTTGTCAGAGGACTGACAATCAGCTCCCTGCTGCTTTCTCATCTTTTAAAATCCAATTAAACATCTCTGGCCACAGCGTGACAATTGTCTGGGCTCCACAGAGTGGAACTTCACCTGAGGTGGCATTAGGAAGCCAAATAGGAAAAAAAAAAAAGCTGCTTTATCTTGGAAAGATCATGCCTGCAGTTGCTGAAAGGATGGAAGCATTGTGAGGTCTGGACCTGTGTTCAGATTGTTCAGAGCAGTTGTCTAGCTCAGTTCCAAACTTCGAGATGTCAAAGGTCATGGAGCAAAGTGAACCCCGTCCACATGGGTTTCTGGGCTGAGGAGTGCTCTGGTGGTTTAATGTCATCAGCTGTGTGTGTGTGTGTGTGTGTGTGTGTGTGTGTGAGAGAGAGAGAGAGAGAGAGAGAGAGAGAGAAACCAAGTTTGAACAGAACATTCTAGCAGGAAGGGATGTGGGAAAGTTCGGATGGAACCAGATTATAGGGGACCTTGAAGGCACCATCAGAGTCTGACACGGAACTGTAGGGCCCTACTTCCTATGAAAGCAGGAGGATTCTGCTACGGGGAGGGTGTACACCCCGAAGATTACCATCCTGTAACATCTTTGGCCACCTCATGCGAAGAGTTGACTCATTGGAAAAGACTCTGATGCTAGGAGGGATTCGGGGCAGGAGGAGAAGGGATGACAGAGGATGAGATGGCTGGATGGCATCACCGACTCATGGACATGAATCTGAGTGAACTCCAGGAGTTGGTGATGGACAGGGAGGCCTGGCGTGCTGCGATTCATGGAATCGCAAAGAATCAGACACGACTGAGCGACTGAACTGAACCGAACACCTTGCCACTGCACATGTTTCCTGAGGTTTATCCAGCCTGTCTAGTCACAGTGCATGGACATGTGGCTACAGTAATGGCTCCCCGTAAACACTAGGAAGATGGTATATCTGGAAGAATCAAAAGCTTCTTGTTCTAAAGTAAATGCTGTGCAGTTACTGGATAAACAAAACAAAGCATAAAAAGCAAGGAATCTGGACTCTGGTACTGAATTTGCTACTATCCAATTGGGCATGTGGGGAAACGATTCTTTTCTTGAGATTTCAGTTTCCTCATCAATAAAATGATGGAGAAAATGATGGCTAGATCGGTGATCCCCGAAGTTCCTTTGAGAACTTTCTGAGGAGTCGTTTCAGCCACTGGTATGTCTGTCCTTTGTTAATTACTACTTGTCTTACATGTCCATCAGTTCAGTTCAATCACTCAGTCTTGTCCGACTACTTGTGACCCCATGAATCCCAGCACAGGGCCATTCTATTGTACCAAGTTTAAAGATAAAATAAATGACCTGTGAAACAATAACAACAACAAAACACTGATGTATTTTGTCCTTACCAGGTGGACTTTCACCATTTGGAGATCCATTTAAATTGAGGTATAATTGACATATAACATTATACTGGTTTCATATGTAAAACATAATGATTTGATGTTTGTATATATTGTGAAATGATAACCCTAGTTGATGTCATTGTTGTCTAGTTGACATCATTGCATACATAGTTATAGAATTTTATTTTTGTGATGGGAACTTGTAAGATTTATTTTTGAGCAGCTTTCAAATAGACAATACAGTATTTTTAACTATAGTCACCATGCTATGCATTGTATCACAGTGAGTTATTTATAATTGGAAGTTTGTACCTATTGATTCCCTTTAATCGTTTTGCCCACCTGCCCACCCCTGCTTCTGGCAACAGATCTTTTCTTGCTCCTGGGAGCTTTTATCCCCTTTTTAGAGTCCACATGTAAGTAACATCATGAAGCACTTGTCTTTTTCTGTCTTTTTTGAGCAGCTTTCAAATAGACAATACAGTATTTTTAACTATAGTCACCATGCTATGCATTGTATCACAGTGAGTTATTTATAATTGGAAGTTTGTACCTATTGATTCCCTTTAATCGTTTTGCCCACCTGCCCACCCCTGCTTCTGGCAACAGATCTTTTCTTTGCTCCTGGGAGCTTTTATCCCCTTTTTAGAGTCCACATGTAAGTAACATCATGAAGCACTTGTCTTTTTCTGTCTGACTTATTTCACTTAGCATAGTGGCCTCAAGTTCCATCCATGTTGCAAATGGCAAAAATTCATTCTTTTTCAAGGCTGAGTAGTATTCAATTGTATGGAGATATATATATATATATATAAATGTGTGTATAAATAATACTTATAAATAATGCTGCTATAAACATAGGGCATATACGACACTATACCCTTTTGAATTAATGTTTTCATTTGCTTTGGGTATATGTCCAGAGTGGAATTGTTGGGTTATAAGGCCATGGCACCCCACTCCAGTACTCTTGCCTAGAAAATCCCATGGATGGAGGAGCCTAGTAGGCTGCAGTCCATGGGATCTTGAAGAGTCGGACACAACTGAGCGACTTCATTTTCACTTTTCACTCTCATGCATTGGAGAAGGAAATGGCAACCTACTCTAGTGTTCTTCCCTGGAGAATCCCAGGGACGGAGGAGCCTGGTGGGCTGCTATCTATGGGGTCGCACAGAGTCGGACACGACTGGAGCGACTTAGCAGCAGCAGCAGCATGGTAGTTCTATTTTTAGTTTTCTGAGGAACCTCTGTACTGTTCTCCATCGTGCCTCACTGGTTGACATTCCCACCAACAGGGCATGAAGTTTCCCTTTTCTCCACATCCTTGCCAACACTTGTGATTTCTTGTCTTTTTCATCATAGCCATTCTGACAGGTGTACTGTAATACCTCATTATGTTTTTTTAAGCAATTTATTTATTTTTTAATTGAAGGATAATTGCCTTACAGAATTTTGCTGTTTTCTGTCAAAGCTCAACATGAGTCAGTCATAGGTATACATACATACCCTCCCTTTTGAAGCCCCCCCCCCCATCTCCC
>SJYC01050037.1:0-15683 GCA_006408675.1 Madoqua kirkii | reverse complement strand
ACTATTCAATAGATGTAGTTCCTGAATTTTATTTTATTTATTTATTAATTGAAGAATAATTGCCTTACAGAATTTTGTTGTTTTCTGTCAAACCTCAACATGAGCCAGTCATAGGTATACATACATACCCTCGCTTTTGAAGCTCCCTTCCATCTCCCTCCCCATCCCACCCCTCTAGGTTGATACAGAGCCCCTGTTTGAGTTTCCTGAGCCATACAGCAAATTCCCATTGGCTATCTCTTTCACACATGGTGATGTAAGTTTCCATGTTACTCTCTCCATCTATCTCACCCTCTCCTTCCCTCTCCCCATGTCCATATGTCTATTCTCTATGTCTGTTTCTCCACTGCTGTCCTGCAAATAAATTCTTCAGTACCATTTTTCTAGATTCTGTACATATGTGTTAGTGTACAACACTTATCTTTCTCTTTCTGACTTACTTCACTCTGTATAATAGACTCTAGGTTCATCCACCTCATCAGAACTGACTCAAATGCATTCCTTTTTGTGGCTGAGTTTAATATTCCACTGTGTATATGTACCACAGCTTCTTTATCCTTTCATCTGTCGATGGACATCTAGGTTGCTTCCATGTTCTAGCTATTGTAAATAGTGCTGCAACGAACAATGGGATACATGTGTCTTTTTCAGTTCTGGTTTCTTCAGGGTATATGCCTATGAGTGGGATTGCTGGGTCATATGGTGGTTTTATTCCTAGTTTTTAAAGGAATATCCATCCCATCTTCCATAGTGGCTGTATCAATTTACATTCCTACCAACAATGCAAGACTATTCCCTTTTCTCCACATGCTTTCCAGAGTTTATTGTTTGTAGACTTTTTGGTGATGGCCATTCTGACTTGTGTGAGGTGATATCTCACTGTAGTTTTGATTTGCATTTCTCTAATAATGAGCAATGTTGAGCATCTTTTCATGCGTTTCTTAGTCATCTGTATGTCTTCTTTGGGGAAATGTCTGTTTAGGTCTTTTCCCTACTTTTGGATTGGGTTGTTTGTTCCTCATTATGTTTTGATTTGCATTTCCCTGACGATTAGTGATGTTGAGCATCTTTTCATGTACCTTTTAGCTATCTGTATGTCTTCTTTGGATACGTCTATTCATATCCTATTCTGATTTTAAAATCAGATTCTGTTTTGTTGCTATTAAATTGTATGAGTTCTTTATATATTTTGGATGTTAACCCCTTATCAGATATATGATTTGCAAATATTTTCTCCCGTTCAGTAGTTGGAGTTTCATTTTGCTGATGATTTCCTTTGCTGTGCAGAAGCTTTTTAGTGTGATGTAGTCCCACTTGTTTATTTTTGCTTTTGTTGTCTTTGCTTTTGGTATCAAATTCAAAAGTCATTGCCAATATCAATGTCAAGGACATTGCCATCTATGTTTTCTTCTAGGAGTTTTATGGTTTCAGATCTTACATTCAATTCTTTAATTCATTTTGGGTTTATTTTTGTATATAGTGTAATATATTGGTCCAGATTCATTCTTTTGAATGTGGTGATCTGGTTTTCCCAGTAGCATTTATTAAAGAGACTAACTTTCCCCTATTATATATTCTTGGCTCCTTTGTTGTAAATTAGTTAACCATATACGAGTAGGTTTATTTGGGGGCTCTGTTTTTTGTTCCATTGATCTGTGTGTCTGTTTTTGTGCCAGGACCACATTCTTTTGATTACTTTAACTTGGTATTATAGTTTGAAATCATGGAGCATGATACCTCCAACTTCCTTCTTCTTTCTCAAAACTGCTTTGACTATTGTTTTGTGGTTTCATATACATTTAGGATTATTAGTTCTGTTTCTGTTAAAAATGCCATTGAAATTTTGACAAGGATTGTATTGAATCTCTAGATTGCTGTGGGTAGTGTGGACATTTTAAGAATAGTAATTCTTCCAACCCATGAGCACAGAATATCTTTCCATTTATTTGTGTCTGCTTCAGTTTCTTTCACCAGTGTCTTACAGTTTTCAGTGTAGAGGTCTTTTATCTCTGGTTAAATTGATTCCTAAGTATTTTATTCTTTTAGACCCAAATGTAAATGGGAGTGTGTTCTTAAATTTCTCTTTCTGATAGTTTGTTATTAATGTATAAAAATGTAACAGGTTTCTGTATGTTAATTTTTTATCCTTCTACTTTACTGAATGCATTTATTAGTTCTAACAGATTTTGGATAGTGTTTAGGGTTTTCTATACATAGTATCATATCATCAGCAAATAGGACAGTTTTATCTCTTCCTTTCCCATTTGGATGCCTGTTTTTCTTTTTCTTGCCTAAGAACTCTGACTAGGACTTTTTATACTACAGTGAATGAAAGTGATGAGAATGTACATCCTTGTTTCATTCCTTCTCTTAGAAGAAAAGCTTCAGATGTTTTTCTTTGAGTATATCAGTAGCTGTGGCTCATCATATATGGCCTTTGTAATGTTGAGGTGTGTTCCTTCTATACTGACTTTGTTGAGAGTTGTTACCATAAATGGCTGTTGAATTTTGTCGAATGTTTCCCTGCATCTATTAATTTGCTCATATGCTTTTTATCCTTTATTTTGTTAATTTGGTGTATCATATTATTTGATTTGCAGTTATTGACCCATCCTTGCTTTTCTAGAATACATTCCACTTGATCATGGTATTTGATCTTTTTAATGTATCGTTGAATTCAGGGGAACTTTTAGAGAAAGGGAAAATGATGTGCCAGTGGTTACAATGTGTCAAAAATGGATCCTAGGTTCTAGATCTCTCTTCTTCCAGTTTTCTTCTTGCTGTCAGCTGTGGAGTTTGTTATATGATGGAATGATCCTGACGCTTCCTATAATTGTGGGAGATTGGAGGAAAAAAAATTAATAAACTATATGGAATAGTTGGGAAAGACTAAATGGTAGAACAGGGCCTAGGCTGGAAACTGACAGAGGGCTAAGATTTAACTAGGCAGAGAGGAGGGAGTCAGACTTCCCAAATAAATCAGATTGCAAGGCAGGGATGGTGTGTTGGGAGGAGTCAGGAGCTGTACCAGTGAGAACAGGAAGCCTGGGAAATGAGGAACGGCCTTACAATCACCAAAGCCCCCAGGGAATGCTGACGCTCCTATACTTGTTGCGCTAGAACCGGGGAGACCCAAAGTATGGGCTTGGAGCTGGGAGCATCATTATGACCTGGGGCTTGTTAGAAGCACAGCATCTCAGGCCCACCCTAGTCCTACTGAATCCAGATCTTCAGTTTAACAAGGTCAGCAGTGATTTCAGGCTTCCCTAGTGACTCACTGGTAAAGAACCTGTCTGCCAGTACAGGAGACACAGGTTCAATCTGTGGGTTGGGAAGATCCCTTGGTTATGGGCTTGGAGCTGGGAGCATCATTATGACCTGGGGCTTGTTAGAAGCACAGCATCTCAGGCCCACCCTAGTCCTACTGAATCCAGATCTTCAGTTTAACAAGGTCAGCAGTGATTTCAGGCTTCCCTAGTGACTCACTGGTAAAGAACCTGTCTGCCAGTACAGGAGACACAGGTTCAATCTGTGGGTTGGGAAGATCCCTTGGTGAAGGAAATGGCAACCCCCTCCAGTATTCTTGCCTGGGAAATCTCATGGACAGAGGAGCCTGGTGGACTACAGTCCATGGAAATAACTTATTGCCTAAACAATGAAGGTGATTCCTGTGTACCTTTAAGTCTGATAAGTGCTATCCTTCAGAACAGTGGTTCTCAGTGATAGGATGTCTGATCTCTGACCCCCAGGCCTCCTCAATCAGAATTTTCTGCGGATGGGGCTTGAACACGAAAGGTTTTAAGAAGCTCTAACCTGCAGTCACTTTGCCAATAAAGGTCCATTTAGTCAAGGCTACGGTTTTTCCTGTGGTCATGTATGGATGTGAGAGTTGAACTGTGAAGAAAGCTGGGCGCCGAAGAATTGATGCTTTTGAATTGTGGTGTTGGAGAAGACTCTTGAGATTCCATGGTCAAGTGACCACAAAGAAGGATTTGATTGGTTAAGGTAATGATGTAACATGCTCAATATAATGTATATTCAAAAGCAGAGACATTACTTTGCCAACAAAGGTCTGTCTAGTCAAGGCTATGGTTTTTCCTGTGGTCATGTATGGATGTGAGAGTTGAACTGTGAAGAAAGCTGGGCGCCGAAGAATTGATGCTTTTGAATTGTGGTGTTGGAGAAGACTCTTGAGAGTCCGTTGTACTGCAAGGAGATCCAACCAGTCCATTCTGAAGGAGATCAGCCCTGGGATTTCTTTGGAGGGAATGATGTTGAAGCTGAAACTCCAGTACTTTGGCCACCTCATGCAAAGAGTTGACTCATTGGAAAAGACTCTGATGCTGGGAGGGATTGGGGGCAGGAGGAGAAGGGGATGACAGAGGATGAGGTAGCTGGATGGCATCACCAACTCAATGGACGTGAGTCTGAATGAACTCCAGGAGTTGGTGATGGACAGGAAGGCCTGGTGTGCTGTGATTCTTGGGGTCTCAAAGAGTCAGACATGACTGAGCGACTGAACTGAACTGAACTGAACCTGCAGTCAAGGTTGAGAAGTACTGTTTTCATGGCTGTATAGCAAGAATGAAAATATTGGATCAGAGAATAGCATGGTGAAAGATTTAATAAAGATAAGTCAGGCAGCAGTATGAACAGTGTGCTTAGGAAAGAGGCATAGTGGCAATGAACCAAAGATACAAAATGAAACAGAAGACCACTCCACCAGGTCGAGTCTTGCCGGTTGAGAAAACAGTTGTGCTAGAATTTGCTGTGGGGAGTTGGTTTGCAAAGGCGTTCATTTGGCTTAAGACATTTCCACTTAGATTTGATGGCAACGATAGTTGGCAGGCACTTGGTGGTGTGGCACTGGAGCTTAGGTGAAAGGGTGGCATTCAAGGGTGGATTTGTGATCCAGTGGGAGCCTGAATCATACAAACGGTATAAGAAGACCAGATTATAACATAAAGGCTTTTCTTGTGTATACATTAGAATGGGGGGCCTGGAAGGAGTTCTAGAAAACTTTAGGGCAGACTTCTCCGCATGATCCAAGTGTCTCCACCTCAGTGGTAGTGCAAGGAATGTCCTTCCAGCTTGGCCTCAGCAACTGTCAGTCTAGATCAGCGAAGGGCCATGCCCTGGGAACCCCATGGAGTTCATTGCCAGAAGGGCCTGGCCTGTGTGACGTTCCCTTGCTAACTCTGTGACTCAGCTACACACTTCCACGGTGACATTTTCAGAGTAAAATTATGTGTGGCAGAATCTCTTTTCCATGCCTGATGGTGTTGCCCATCTGTGGAGTCATCAAGCTCTGTGCCCTGGAATCAGGGAGGAGGAGGTATGCAGTGGGAGAAAAACTGGGAGCCTGCATTGATGGTAGGAACCTGGGATTCATGCTCTGTACCAGAGATCCACAGTCCAGTACCCTTCTCCAAAAGGGAGGCTGGGAGTCGAACAGTAATACACAGACCACTTCAGCAATAGGGTATAAACCAGACTGAAGATCACACACCACGATGAAAGTAGTGGTCAGGTTCAGATCTAAATGAGCTCTGCTACTTACTGACAGAATCCTTGCACAAGTTTCCTTCTCAGCTAAATGAGGAATTTTCTCTTCTTCATGGGCTGTAGAGAGTACATGAAATACTGCATGTCAGAGTGCTTTGCAAACTACACTCTTATAATTAACAAAAAAAAAAAGAACACAGAATGTCAAATGTGTAGACAAATGTGGAAGAAGGGGACCAAATGAAGTTGGAAGATTTGCCTTTGTGATCATTTGGGAAGTTCCCTGTCTTTCCTAGGGCACCAAAAAAGTAGCCATCTTCCTGTTTGGCTCTGTCTCTGCTATGGCCTGTTCATTCTTCCTCTTTCAGCCTGAGACTCCCCAAGTCAATCCTTAAATTCTTTTTTTTTTTTTAAACTCATCTATGATGCATACTTGGTTCTGTGTGCAAACCTGGCCTTGGGCAAATTTGCAAAGGAAGCAGTTACTCATAGTGACCTGAGGTAACACGTTAGGGTATGGTTCGCAAAGCGGGCATGCGTGTCCCACTGTTCAAGAACAGGACATTTTACCTGGGAAGTAAAGAGCTGGCTGTGAGATTTCTAGGGCTGTTGGCATTTCAGCTTAAAGCTTTAAGCTCTGATGATGGAATTTCTGGCATCGGTGAGCTGGGTGGAAAAGTGCAGAATTAGATCTTTCCAGTATCCTTGAAACCTCAGTACACAGGCTTTCATTCAGGTGTTAGGTTGGCCTTGTGGTGGAATAATTCTCAGCCCTCAGAGACGTCATGAATTGTATGATCCACATTATAAGTGCTCTGGGATTCTGTGAAATGGACCCAGTTGCGTTACTTTGTCGAGTTTTTCGAGAATCCAGAAGAGAACAGAAGAGAGCAAGCTATTGTGCTCCTCCGGGGATAAGCACCACTGCAGAACAAGGGCCTTAATGTTCCTGACGCTGGCAGAATCTATTCAGAACCATCAGAAGCAGCAACCAGCAGAAATCTCTCGAAAAGCGATTCATCTGTACAGTGCAGCGTCTTCAAATGTTAGCAGGTATCTGAATCACTTGGGGGCCTTGTTAAAGCACTGATGGCTGGATACCGCCTAGAAACCGTCCAGAGTTTCTGATTCAGTAGGTCTGGGGTGAGTTGGAGAATTTGTATTTCTAACAGGTTTTCGCGGACTGCTGCTGCTGCTATTGTCGGAGCTATACTTCGGAAACCGTGGGTCCTGTGCCTTGTAATTTATAAAATGCTCTCCTGTTCCAGTCTCCTGTGATCCTCTCACACCTTGTGACCTCATGGGGCAGGTGCTTCACAGATGAAGAAGTAAGTTCAGAAAGACAGTGATCGCTGAAGTTTGCTCCCCCAGTCATTGGTGAGCAGAGATGGGTCTCCAAGCCTCCCATTCTTAGAACCGTTTTCTAGTTCTAAATTGTACCATTGCTGAGTTCTAGGAAGTCAGCCAGGTGTGGCCAAAACGTGATCCTCAATCTTCTAATCCTTTCTGTAGGTTTCTTTTTATTCACTTTGCCTTCTGCAGTCTCAGCTCTAACAGTTGGGGGGTATTTTGGAGACTTTTGAAGAAATATATTTGGAAGAGGAAACAGAGAATAGAGGGAAGAAACTTCTAAGAAGAAAGGTCTCCGAGTGTTGAAAGGGTCCAGTTAGGCGGCTGGGAAAGGAAGCCCAGAAGAGACTTGCTGAGGGAAAGGGGAAAGGGGGCAAGTGAGTAGAAAATTAAGAATCCTGAAAACCCTTTTGTAGCACTGAGGCACTTGGCTTCAGGGACAAGATATGCAGTGGTCTGTCCTTGAGTCACTTGATTGTATGAGAGTTGCTCAATCATGTCCAACTCTTTGTGACCCCATGGACTCTAGCCCACCAGGTGTCTCTATCTATAGGATTCTCCGGGCAAGAATACTGGAGTGGGTTGCCATTCCCCCCTCCAGGGCATCTTCCCAACCTAGGGATTGAACCCAGGCCTCTCACATTGCAGGCAGATTCTTCATCATCTGAGCCACCAACTCACCCACATCAAAGTCGAGTCTGTTTCTGATGTAAAGAGTGTTTGCAAAGCCCCGCCCACTAACCCTGGCTATTTACTATTAAAGTAGTGTCAGTCTTAGAAAAATTATGAAGCTCTGGTTATGTTTCCCTTTCAGCCCCATGTGTTTCTTGTATTTATCAAAATGGAACACTAACAAATATTTATTCGGTTTTATAGACGTGTTGACAATAAAGACTACCATGTGTGTCTCCCTGCCATGGTGATTATTTTGCTTAATACATGATTGACTGAGATGTCTTCACTGTATTATAAACACACATTAAAAATAGCAACCTGAAAAAAAGATAAAACTGACAAATAGGAAGTTCCATATTTTTGGAGGCAATACATTGCCAACCTGGTTATTAGGACACAAAACAGATAATCTTTAGTGATTACATAACTTTGTAGGATTCTTCTTCAAATAAATGTCTCTTTTGACTCCTACAATGTTCCTTTTCATTTATGAAAGTTTTTCGAACTGGAATCCTTTTAAAAGAGGCATTTTTTCCCCCTGCATATATGTTCTAATAACCTAGGCTATAGAAAGATCTGACTACTTTTTTGAAATTTCAAACTCACAGTCAAATTCCAGTTTTTAGCATCTACTTATGACTATAATCATGAAGCTGAGAGAGGTTACTGCATTTTCACGTTGCATTTTTGTCAGACGGAAAGAAAGTGTTCTTAAATTGGCTAAATACTCTCTACTTCGCTAATCCAAGGGGATTAAAGGGGTCCAAAGCATTCAAGATTTGTTGCTGCTTATTTCTGTGTATTATTAAGCAACTTAAAATTAATGAAATGAAGATTCTTAATTTATCATTTCCTACTTAATGTTCTCCCAAAACATTGATTTAAAACGGAAAAGGCTTATGTCAATATCAAGGATTTGTGACTTTTTTTTTGTTACAGTGGTAATAAAAGTGAATAAGTCCACATGTATTGTGGGTGCCAGGCTGGAAAGGTACCAGTGCCATTTAAACTTTAGTTTTTGTTTTGCGAATTTAAACGACTGCTCTGAGGAAATGAAACTATAACACTTGAACTATAAAATTTCTGACGTTTACTGACTCTCTGGATCTCCCAAACAACTTCCTATCCTCATAAATTTGCTCCTGTTGTAGATCAGAGGCAGACTTGTATTATTTTTCCACCACTGTGTGTGAATACACAGGTTTATTTCCAGTGGTTAGTTGCTTTTAACATGGAGGTGGCTGTGCAGTAGTGCTGACTAAACCCAGTGTTCCATGTGCTGTGTCTGTGGCCCCTTTCCCATCCAGTCTGTTCCATGGCCCTGCACTTGTGTGCTTGGATGTAAATACCTATTTCACTAATATCTCTGTCCTTCACTTTATCTACTTGTTGTCAGTATTGGTTGTTAAACCTTAAACAGTAAAGTTAAAGTGTGTATTGAAATGAAAATACAGCAAAATACAAAACTATGAAAAAAAAATCCCAGTGCATTCTTTTGCTTTGGGACTATACTGAGTCAAAGGATTCTCACAAAGGAAAAGGGCAGTCATCACAGTTGATTGATCTTAATGCAAGCAAAGAGTTAAGTGTTAAGGTCAGGCCATAAAGGTAAGAGCGAAGACCAACCAAAGGAAGGGCAAACCATTTATGTTTTATTTAAACTTTTTGGCTGTACAGTATGACATGCAGGGTCTCAGTTCCCTGATTAGGGATGGGAACCCTGCTCCCTGTAGTGGAAGCGAGAATCTTAACCACTGGACTGCCAGGGCAGTCCCTGCCAGCACCATTGAGTGCTGCCCTTCTTTCCTTCCTCTCGCTCTGTAACTGCATATACGTAAATTCACATGAGATATCTGATTCAGTGTGATGGTATGTCTCTGAGCTTCTACAACATTATTTTAAATCTTTGCAATAAATCAATGAGATGGGTGATAGTTTCCCTGTTAATACCTGAAGGGCATGAGTTCCTCCAAGCCATGTAGTTACTAGCTGTCAAGGGCAGGATTTGAGCCCAGGAATTCCTGACTCTAAAGTCTAGCGTCTCTGGTATTTCATATCAGAAAGGTAAGAACCCTTGGAGATCATGTTTTAAAACCAGTTTATTCTACAGACAGGAAGCAAGACTTGCCCCCTTCACTGTTTCCTTCAGTCAGCGTGGATAATAGGGTGTTGACTGTATATCTTACACTTTGCCAGGATTTCCCAACTGGGGAAATGGAAAGGATTTGCTGCATCAGAGAGTGATGGATAAGATTTAAGAATTGGGTCAAGGGGGATGGGAATGAACCAGTTAAAAGGAACTGGAATTACATAGCCTGATATGAAACATAAATCCTGCTCTTCAAGTGAATAGTTAGTTGATGAAGGATAAAGACCAGCTGGGCTCTACTTTCCATGTGACCAAAGCAAGAAGCAAGGCCTTTAAATAATACTTTGCTGGTGGGAGTATGCTGCTGTTGTGTAGTGCTAAGACGTGCTCAACTCTTTGCGATCCCATGGACTGTAGCCCATTAGGCTCCTCGGTCCATGGAACTCGCCAGGCAAGAATACTGGAGGGGGTTGCCATTTCCTACTCTGTGGGATCTTCAGAGCCAGGAATCTAACCCATATTTCCTGCACTGCATGTGGATTCTTTACCACTGTGCCACTTGGGAAGCCCGGGTGGGGATATAAGTCTGTGGAAGTCAAGAAGTCTTGATTGGGGTAGAGGTGTTGGGAGGAGGGTGGCTAGTTAGAATGGTGGAATGGGGACCCCCTCCCCTATTCCCCATGCTCTAGTGACTTCTGAATTGCCTTCTGCAAGTCTGTTTTCCTTGCCCAAGCTTAGGATAGTGTTGCCCCTCTTGATAACTATAGATAAGAAGTGACATATTCTTTCTGGAGTAGAAAAATGGCAACCCATTCCAGTGTTCTTGCCTGGAAAATTCCATGGACAGAGGAGCCTGGTAGGCTACAGTTCATAGGATCACAAAGAGTTGGACACCGCTGAGTGCCTGAGGACACAACATATTCTTAACTGTTGCATCAGGACTTCTTGCACCTACAAATATTTCCACTCTCTGATCCATCCTGCCCACTAGGGTTAGAGCTATTTTCATGAAGCATAACTCTGATACTGATTCTCTGCCCAAAGATGGCCCCAGACCAGCTATTTTTGAAGTGTGGTTTATGGAGCCCCAGAGGTAAGGTTCAGTTACTTGCTGCCAGTTGCAGAAAGTAAAAATATAGGATGCCCAATTAAGTTCGAATTTCAAGTAACAAAAAAAGTTTTTAACATGTCTGTGTCCCACGCAATATTTGAACATCTTGTATTTTATCCAGTAGCTCTCACCTTAGGGACCTTAAGGTCCTTTTCAAGGGGTCTTTGAGGTCAAAACTATTTTCAGAGGAACACTAAAACTTACTTGCTATTCCCACTGTGTTGACATTTGCATTCATGGTGGAAAATCAACAGCGGCCCAAATTTCTGGTGTCAATGCAGTGACACCAAAGTGCACTGGGGGACATCATGTGATACACAATCACTGTCATGTACTCATAGTAAAAAAAAAAAAAAAGGTTTTACTAATCTCCTTGATGAAGCAGCAAAAATTATTAGTTTTATTAAATCTCAGTCCTTGTATAGATGTCTTAATATGCTGGTTGACATATTGAGAAGCAGATATAAAACATTACTGCTGCATGTAATGGTTGTCTCATTTGTGCAGTGGTTTGAGGTGTTGAGCTAAATGGTCGCTTGTTTGTGTAACACCATTTTTACTGACAAACTTTGGTTATTGAGACCTAAGAATCTGGCAGAAATTTTGTTGAAAATGAATGAAGTGAGCCAGTTACCTCCAAGAAAAATCTTGACAGTGCGCCAATTATAAAATTTGAGCCTTCAAGTGAAAATGAGAATTTTGAAAAAACTTCTGTCTACCACCGAGAGCTTGACAGCTTCCCAGTGCTTAAAGACTTTCTGATGAGACAGGCAGTGATAACGATGAATGTGGTTTTTTTGGATATTGTATGATGAAACATGTCAACATTTGGAAGGTCTGTGTAACTCAGGGAGCCAAAATGTTTCAATGACTGATGCAGGATGTTACCAAATTCTGCATGGGTAGAAAGATCCATTCACAGTGCAATATAAATTGATTGATTTTAACATAACAGTGTGAGAAAAGTTACATTGTTATGGTTTCAAATTCCATATTTCAACTAACCTTTAAAAGTCGAGTTTTGGTGTCATACCAAAGAAAAATATCCACAATTATCTTAAAAGGCTATTAAAACAGCCCTTCCTTTTCCAAATTCATATCCACATTAGACTGAATATTCATCCTTTACTTCAGTACAAATAATCCATCACTATAGATTGAATCTGCAGGAGATAAGAGAATCTAGCTGTCTTCTTTCTCAGACTGTAAAGAGATTTGCAGAAATGTAAGAGAATGCCATTCTTATTATTTTGTTTTGGAAACTAGAGTTACTTTCCTTTAAAAATTATGTTAACAGGTAATGATCTTTTACTATTTTAAAATGAACTAGAAATGATGTTTTAAATGTTCTCATTGTGAATTTTGAATGTGGTAAATATCAAGGGAGATAATCTACATGGCAAAAGCTGTCTGGGGTCTATGATAATCTTTAAGCATGTGAAGGGGTCCTGAGACTAAGAATCACTGACTTACAGGACAATGCCTAGACTGGTGAGCCAGATACTGGGGACTTAACACCATTCTTCTCCATCCTGCTTTTGCCACCTCACTTATGACTCTCAAGTACTCCCAGGTTCCGGCCTGCTGCTGCTGCTAAGTCATGTCAGTCGTGTCTGACTCTGGGCGACCCCATAGATGGCAGCCCACCAGGCTCCTGTCCCTGGGATTTCCCAGGCAAGAGTACTGGAGTGGGGTGCCATTGCCTTCTCCAGGTTCCAGCCTAATCACCTACTAACTGACTTTCTGCTCATATTCTGCTCTTGCCATTCCTCTGCCTCGAACTCATGTCTGCACTTCCTTTATCCACGAGTATGCTGCTTAGCGGGTCAGAGCTAGCTTCTTAGGGCCTGAGGATGGCAACTCATTCCGACTCAAATTCACAATCTGTTTATGGCTATACGGTGCATCTAGCCTTCAGGATCTGTTTATTTCTCTTCCTTAATTAGAATTCCTGGAGTGCAGAGGACTCAATTTTCCCTCTGTTTATATATATATATATATTTACCATCGAAAAGGCCAAGTACCCTGCCATAAAATTTATGAGATTTTTGTAAACATTAGATGACAATTTCTAGCTATATCTGTGGGCTTTTATGATCCCGTGCAGATTAATCAGAGTATTTAGTGCCTGCTGTGAGCAGAACACTCGGCAGTTGGGGGAGGGGGGCTAAGGAGGTGATCCTTGTTAAGGACATGCACTGTGCTTGGAGAGACAGGATTTACAGCCAAGAAGAAATCAAACAAGACACAAGAAGGTATCTAATCAAAGGAATAACTAGGTGCTGTAGGCCTTTAGGAAAGGGGAGGTGGGGGCGTTTGCAGCGGTGGAGGAATCTGAGCAGGCTCCTGGGAGGAGGCAGGGAGTTGCTGGGGACTTGTTAAAACAGGGAGGGTTTAGCTAGAGGTCAGCAAGGCAGGATTTTGGGTCAGAGAATAAACACGAGCCAGGGCAGAGTCAGGAATGAGCACAGCATGTTCACGGCCTAATGAGGAGGCTGCTGACCACGATGAAGGTGAATGGTGAGAAATGATAAGGTTGAAAGCTGGTCAGAGGAGTTTAAACTGGAGTCAGAAGGAAGGAGGAACCAGCCTTTTCTCTCTTTTAGTTAGGGAAGTGATATGGTGTTTTCTGAGCACAAGATGGGTTGAGGGAGGAGGAAAGGAGATGGGGCATCTAATCAGTGGCCCAGGGGTGTGAGATGGTGAGGTCCTGGACTGGGGTATCAGCGAGGTTTTCTGAATGAAATTCATTCAGGTCACCATGTCAAGAATGCCAGTATGGTGCCTTTAAATGATAGTGTTATATATATAAAGGCCTAGGGATTAAAACTCCACAGTAGCATGTTAGTGACATAATTGGGTCTTATCACATGTGGCTGATTTAGAGATGAAATCTTTTATTCTAAACTTCCTTCATCTTTGTTTCAGCTACTAAATAATTGCGTGTGTTTTGGGGCAAATTACTTAACTCCTTGGTGTCTTGGTTTTGTCATCTGTAAAATGAGGGGATTAATAATTTAAATAGGACCTGTCTCATAGCCGCACTGTGAGAATTACAAGGATAATACATGTAAAGTGCCTATATTTGTGTCTGGCACATGGGAAGCTTTTAAAAAGTATTAGTTATTATTATGTATTTACTCAGGAATTCAGATTATCATGGGAATAGAAATATTTAAATTATCCAGTGGGCCAAAGCCTTCAGAGAGCTAAGCTGAATGAAGGCCCTCAAAAAGAAGGAAAAAGAAACAAAAACTTGCTGGAAACATTGTAAAGATGGGATTCAGAAGCTGGGACAGAAAAATGGGATTCCATAAACTCATTAAGATCTGAAGTGTAAAACTGGGAAACCCGAGTCACAATTTAATGTCACTTCTGAGCTTAAACACCTTCATTTGTTTCCACTTCAGAGAAGATAAATCTGGTCTTTTTAGCAAGCCAGCCAGCTTTCCTTCCTTAGCCTGGTGGCCTGCACCTCAGCTGCTCTGCATTCCTGCTAATTTTTGAACACATCCTGTCTTGTAGAGCAGTCTCCCTTGCCTTTACTCTTTACCCCAAAGCCTATTCCTCTTACCCCATTGATGCACTACAAAATTAGTCACCTGTTTTTAACAGACTTTATTTTTAAGGGCATTTTTAGGTTTACAGAAAAATTGCTTAGAAAGTAGAGTTCCTGTATACTTCTCTTTCCCAACAGTTTCTCCTGTCATTAACTTTCTGCATTTGTGTGGTTCCTTAGAACCGATAAACCAGTATTGCTACATTATTAACTAAACTCCACAGTTTACATTAGAGTTTACTCTTTTGTGTTGTACACATCTATGGGTTTTGAAAATGCATAGAAATAATGTTCTATACCCACCATGACAATATTGTACAGCATATTCACTGCCCTGAAATCCCCGTCCTTCATGTTTGTCTCTTCCTCTTTCCTTCCCTGTCCATTTTTTAAGAATCAGTTAAAATGTCACTCTTTGAAAATACCTGATTTCCTCTATTATAAATCTCTCTGATGCTCACATAGCACTTTCTTCATACCTGTTACAGCTCCTATGATCCAAATAGTGTTAGAAATACACACATTCTTTTCTTCCTGTACTAGAGTGTATGTCCTTGAGGGAGGGGCTGTGCCGTAGATTTGTCCCCTGTTTCTGCTGGGTGCCTTGTGAATGCTGAGTTGTGAGCAAATAGCAGGGTGGGATTTTGCAGAATAGGTCTCAAGAGGCAGAGCTTTAGACCTAGAGTTCTGAAAGTGACAAGTGTGCTTGTGTATTTTAAACACACTTCAGGACCCAGGGGTCCAGGATGGGAAATTCTCTGAGGGGAGCTGGTTACTCTCCTTTCAGATTTGGGCTCAGAAGCAGCCTCAGAGATGGCCCAGGCCAGTTTTCTAGTACTAATTAGGCCTCAAGGCTCTCTCCTTGCCTCTCCTTATACAGAAAAGGACAGGAAGCTTGGTTGTTCCCATCCATCTTGTCCAGATGCCCCTCTCTGGAAGGCTCTCCCCGCCCTCCTCCCCACTCCTCAAGTGGCCCCCAACAGCCAAGGGTGCCCAGTGTGCCTTCTTTGGCCAAAGAGCAGCTTTGTGCTTTATTTTTGCTTTTAAGTCTCTGTTCCCAAACATTCTAAAAGGATGTAGGAACATGCAGGTCAGAACCAAAGCAAATATATCGAACCTTGTGAAGTAACTAAGCAGACGTCTTTATTCAAGAGTCAGCACTACCGCTACGTGAGAAATACTGGTCACGCACTAGAGACAGTAGTTTCCCCTCTGGACGGGAACTGCCATTTGCAAAATCCCCCAGCCGGCCAAATGAGACCGTGAAGGTACCGTAAAACCAGCTACTCTCGTTACTTCTACACGGGAGTCTGCAGTTTCTAGCAGCACTGCCTATTCCTTCAAGGGCCCCAGTCTGCAAGACTTTGGAGGGCTTTGACTTCCCCGTACCTGCA
>SJYC01050036.1:0-15225 GCA_006408675.1 Madoqua kirkii | reverse complement strand
CTCCGGCTGCCCGCGGTCCCGAGCCAGCGGCGGCGCGGGCGGCGGTGGCGGCGGCGGGCAGCGGGCAGCGGGCACCGGGCACCGCGGCGGGCGAGCGGGCGGGCATGGGGGGCGCGCCGAGCGGCCCTGGCGGCCGGGCCGGCATCCCCGCGGCGTCCCTCCGCTAGAGGGGGAGACCAAGCCAATTCTCCTTTGCAGCAAAAAAATTACATGTATATATTATCAGGATAATATATACATCTTATCTTATTTTTTAGAAAAAGTTTATTTTGCTCCGATTTTGAAAAAGAGGGAGCGTGGGTGGCCAGCGGTTTTTTATAAATTATTATTTTCTGTTATCTGTCCCCGTCCCTCCCCACCCCCTGCTGAAGCTTGACTAAGGGCAGGGACCGCGGCTCTTACCTATCGGTCACCCCCTTTACCCGTTCCTCCCCTGCCCCAACGCCTAGCACAGTGCCCTGCACACAGTAGGCGCTCAATAAATGTTCGTGGATGATGATGATGATGATGATGAAAAAAATGCAGCATCAACGGCAGCAGCAAGCGGACCACGCGAACGGTGAGCAGCCAGAGCCTGGGCACCCGCTGCCAAATCTCATCCTTGTCATGGTCCTCCTCTTTCCACCCCCTCTTCCTTCTCACCCCCCCTCCTGTCTCTGATGCGCTGGTGGGTTGAGGGGGTTGGAGAGGATGCTTCTAGCTCGGTGTCGTCTACATAGAAAGGGGAGATGCGTGACAACCACTCCATTCTCCCCTTCAGGCCTTGAATGTCAGAGTTAATTCTGCATTTGTGGGGTGGGGGTGGTTGTGGGGTCCGTGGAGTACAGTGCCGCCGCCGGAGGGGCGGTGAGCCTAGGTGATTCGGGTTCAGTGTCCTCGGGCTCAACTTTCCTCCAACGCTCTCGAGCGATGGAAAGAGGGTGGTTCTGAGTCTTCAGCCCGAGCCCCCTTTCTAGTCTCTTTGCCTCCTTTCCCACCCCCTGGTATATTAGGAAGAAGGTCTCTGGTGGCATCTGGAAAATTACAGGGTTGCCAGGTTTCACTCTTCTCGTTGGTGGGTGAAGCACTTTGCTACCCTTGAAAGGAGGCTAGGTCTCGGAATCGCTGGCCGGAGGGTCGGATGGAAAGTGTATTCCCACTCCCAGCGCCGCTGTGCACACGTCGGTAACCTAGCAATGCCTGGGGAGTCACAGCCGCCCGCTGTGGGGTTCCCCTCCCTAGCCTGGCCGGGGCACCACGTGCAGTTACCACACCGCCGGCAGCCGGGCTGGGTCGAAGGAAGAGGGTGCAGCTCCTGGCCAGCCCTCTTCATTTCTCCTTAGAGGTCGCTGGAGTCCCCACAGCTTTCTGTGGGCTCACAGCTTTCCCAATGAGCGCTCCCCAAGGTAAGACTTGGGACGATCCTCTCCTGGTTCAGACCTCTGCTGCCCACTCCTGTGGACCCCTCTCAGGCTGCTAACCGGGAAGACCTGTGCTTGGCTCTGACTCTCCCTTGTGCTCGTTACTTAGCCAGAATTGGTTTCACAAATTCCCATCCCTCTCGCTTTGACTTCTGTCTCAGTAAGGAGGTTGTGACCCAAGGCAGGCAGGTACCTGGGAGACCTGCCTGGGTCCTGGCCTGACCCCAGGCTGGAGAGGGCTCTGCACATGAAGCCTCCTTGGGGTTCTGTCCTGTGTGTACTTGGGTCCCAGTCTATGCTGAGACGGTTCCTGTTTAGGCCTTGAGGGCCCCTGACATAACTCAGCCTGTCTCTCCTAGGTGTAAGGATGCAGGCGGCCTGCCCTGTCTGTTTCTCTGGTTGCTGGTTTGGCTGCTGCGGCTGCAATTTAAAATGCAAAAAAGCCCTAAAGATGTTTTCTGTTTTCAGAAGCCGGTGGAGGAAATGAGTCCCAAGCATCATGAATTTTCATTTGCAGGAAGTGTCAGTGCATAATCTAGGTATTTGTTATGGGGCTCTTGGTATTGCCCTGGTGCCAGTGGTGCCAGTTTTTATTTTTTTTTCCCATGCTGAAAAAAATGCATTTGTGGCTATGGAAAGATGTTGGAGTAACACCCTGAAAATGATTAAGATTATTGAATTATTGCCACTGCCTTTTTTTTTTTTTGGTGATGGTAGTTATTTTGGAGGAAAGCCGTGGTATGTATCTGTTAACTCACTAGAGATACAAAGGTTTTGAAAGTCAGAAAAGATGTGGAATATAAGTGGAAATGACCTCAGTTCGTCTGAAGGAATGCACTGAAAGACTTCTTGTGAAGATATGGATGTAGAGAGGTACTAACCCATTGGCCGAAATGCAGCGGTTGTGTGTTATTGACACTTTGGGCAGAGCTCAGGGACTTTTCTTGCTGTCTGGCTGACCTAACCCTGCTCCTGAAAAATAGAATATGAGGTTTCCAGTGCAAACATGGGGATGATTTCCCTGCTCTTCTTGATGGGAAACCACTTCAGCTTTCTTCTGACACTGGATTCTCATTGTGTCATTGTTGTTGTTGTTTTTAATTTTTCTTTTTTTCTCCTTCTTCCCAGAGGCAAACTATGCAAGAGGCACCAGGCTTCCTCTTTCTGGTGAAGGACCAACTTCTCAGTCGAATAGCTCCAAGCAAACCGTCCTGTCTTGGCAAGCTGCAATCGACGCTGCTAGACAGGCCAAGGCTGCCCAAACTATGAGCACCTCCGCACCCCCACCTGTCGGATCTCTCTCCCAAAGAAAACGTCAGCAATACGCCAAGAGCAAAAAACAGGGTAACTCGTCCAACAGCCGACCTGCCCGTGCCCTTTCTGTTTGTCTCTCAATAACCCCATCCGAAGAGCCTGCATTAGTATAGTGGAATGGAAGTATCCTTTTCTGGGGGAAGTGTTTCTCATTTTCTTTTACCATCTGTTCTTTAAAAGGATTTGTTGTCTGAAATGGCACTTAACAAAGTGCTCACTTTGGAATGTGAGCCACAGAAGTTGTGTATACAGGGTTTCATGGTATATAATTTCCTATCTCCTCTGGGTACAGAAGGGTATCTCTCTGGGTAAATTTAGGCTACTGTGTGTGTGTGTGTGTGTGTGTGTGTGTGTGTGTGTGTGTGTGTGTGTAGTGGTGGTGGGGGGCACAGGGAATGACAGCCTGAAACTTAAATTAACCTTTGGTCATCTGACACTAGGTGGCTAGTTTAAATGCACCTTTGTTTTTTGGCAGCGGTATGAATTCAACCTATTGCAAATAAGGTATGCTCCTTAAAAACATAAAACTCTACTAGGAATAAATACATTTTTGACCTTTAGTGGAATCTTCTCATTCTGATGTTTGAAATTTGCTTTGGATACTCCAATTGATGCTAAGGTTGCTTATAGGTCTGCCATTTGGTGAGTCTGATTGTTCAGGTAGCTACAAATATGAACATTTGCTTCACAGGGAGGGAGCGATTTGGTCATCAATGCTATGATTTCCTGGAATTTCCTTTTGACAAATTCCAAAACAGCATTTGAAATGTGAGCATGAGGGAGCCTGTGGAGGGAGAGGTTTGTGTGTGCCTCTTCTTCCAAAGCCTGTGTGAGTTAGCACCCAGCCCTCTCCGTGGAGGAATTTGCAGTTGTTGCCTTCATAAAAAAAAAATTCTGTATCCTTGTACTGGAGTTACATTTCTGGGTTTCTTCTTTGTATTTTTAAACCTGAACTCCAAATGCCCCAGGCAGGTTATTAGGGCTCAGATCTTAGAAAACTGGGGTGCATTGCCTGCTCACCCCTTCCCTTAACCTGGAGGCCAGGCTCCAGCTCCTGCCACCCATCAGAAAAGGCTGACTGAGGTCTTCTTCTTTCTGAGCAAATAGCTTTCTAATTAGTCAGATGATTCACTGGTTTGGGTAAAGCACAGCATTTCCTTTTCCCAGAGTTATATTCGGGGTCGACCAGGGCCCTTGAGCAGTTCCTAGGCTTTGGAAGGAGTATGGATGTAGGGCTTTCCCACCGAGCCCAGGTCAAGAGGCCATCCTCTAAAGAGAGGGTACTGATTACCGGCTGGCTGGCGAGTGGAGCTGGAACCCGCTTATCATTTGAGTGCCTTGCGAGGCAGCCCTCTGTCTCAGCTGGCTAGTTTTTGTGCCCACAGAGTTAAAATGAGGCAACTGTCTAGAAAAGTTGTAGAAAGAGTAGCCCAGGGTAGGATTTGAGGGGTTTTCATGAGCGTTTCCTTTCCAGAACAGATGTCTCTTCTCCAGCGGGTGTCACGGTGTCTCTCACATGGCTGGAGTAGTGTGTTTTTCTCTATAGGTTCTTTTTGAGTCTGAGGACTGAACACTGGTGTCGGCCCAGGAGGGAGGGGGATCCACAGGGAGGGGGTGTCCCTCGGAGGAGGGGTGGTCTCTCAGCGGCAAGGCAGGAGCACTTAGTGAGATCATACTTAGTAACAAAGGTCTCCTCCCTCTCAGGTTGGCTTGACGTGACTCTGAGTAAGCAGAGACCTCTCAGTGGGGTCATTAATTTCATGCGGAGTGAGGTGGGAGGCCTGGTGCTGTTTCTCTTTGTGCTCCGTAATTTGTATATAGTAATTTATGTGAACGGAGTGAACTCCTGGATGGTGCTGCTGACTCCCTTTCCCGCACCGCCAGACACGTATGTGCAGGAATTAGGGGCTGTGGCTGCCAGCGCAGGGAGAAGCCGCCCTGCAGATGGGAAGCGTTTACAGAATAGATTCTGAAATGATATGTGATGTGTTGTTTTCAGTTGACAGTTTCCTTTAAGTTCTGGGAGCAGGGCATAGACAGCCTTCTAAAATTGTATTTTTAAACCTGAACTCCAAATGCCCCAGGCAGGTTATTAGGGCTCAGATCTTAGAAAACTGGGGTGCATTGCCTGCTCACCCCTTCCCTTAACCTGGAGGCCAGGCTCCAGCTCCTGCCACCCATCAGAAAAGGCTGACTGAGGTCTTTCTTCTTTCTGAGCAAATAGCTTTCTAATTAGTCAGATGATTCACTGGTTTGGGTAAAGCACAGCATTTCCTTTTCCCAGAGTTATATTCGGGGTCGACCAGGGCCCTTGAGCAGTTCCTAGGCTTTGGAAGGAGTATGGATGTAGGGCTTTCCCACCGAGCCCAGGTCAAGAGGCCATCCTCTAAAGAGAGGGTACTGATTACCGGCTGGCTGGCGAGTGGAGCTGGAACCCGCTTATCATTTGAGTGCCTTGCGAGGCAGCCCTCTGTCTCAGCTGGCTAGTTTTTGTGCCCACAGAGTTAAAATGAGGCAACTGTCTAGAAAAGTTGTAGAAAGAGTAGCCCAGGGTAGGATTTGAGGGGTTTTCATGAGCGTTTCCTTTCCAGAACAGATGTCTCTTCTCCAGCGGGTGTCACGGTGTCTCTCACATGGCTGGAGTAGTGTGTTTTTCTCTATAGGTTCTTTTTGAGTCTGAGGACTGAACACTGGTGTCGGCCCAGGAGGGAGGGGGATCCACAGGGAGGGGGTGTCCCTCGGAGGAGGGGTGGTCTCTCAGCGGCAAGGCAGGAGCACTTAGTGAGATCATACTTAGTAACAAAGGTCTCCTCCCTCTCAGGTTGGCTTGACGTGACTCTGAGTAAGCAGAGACCTCTCAGTGGGGTCATTAATTTCATGCGGAGTGAGGTGGGAGGCCTGGTGCTGTTTCTCTTTGTGCTCCGTAATTTGTATATAGTAATTTATGTGAACGGAGTGAACTCCTGGATGGTGCTGCTGACTCCCTTTCCCGCACCGCCAGACACGTATGTGCAGGAATTAGGGGCTGTGGCTGCCAGCGCAGGGAGAAGCCGCCCTGCAGATGGGAAGCGTTTACAGAATAGATTCTGAAACGATATGTGATGTGTTGTTTTCAGTTGACAGTTTCCTTTAAGTTCTGGGAGCAGGGCATAGACAGCCTTCTAAAATCAGCTGTGCCAAGCTCTGTCAGCACTAGGTGAATGAGTTTTTTCAACCTGCTGTTTGCTTATGCATGCAGGCAAGGCAGTATGTTCTGCACTTGGGGGAACAAGGAAGGGAGATTTAGGATCAGCCCCATCTATTTCTCTGACACTCTGTTCTGCTTGGCTTATTAGAATCTTGTGGCAGAAGGAGAGGATTCAGCATTACCTGCAATCTGAAACTTTTTTCACCGTGATGAAAAAAGTACTCTTGTTTGGTTTTCCTAAATAGCATCAGTATTCTCTGATTTGCTGGTTTATCATTTAGGTATTGGGAAATTTAAAAGGCAGATGGTGATGTGGGAGATGGGAGAGGCAGTGAGTGTGTTTCCATATAGGATGGGTTTGGGCAACTGACTTTTTAAGTTTTAGAAGGAATTGCCAAAAGGAAAGATGAAAAGGAGTTTCTGAAGTCTTTTTAAAGTAGATTGCCTTGAAGTTGGATCCCTACATAAGAGATTTTGTAATACTAGGCGAGTTAAAAGAATAACTATGAGGGAAGGAAAAGTGTCTTGAAAAATAAACCCATCAAATTAGTAAGGGAATAACATCATTCACATCCATGTTTCAGAGAGTGTTAAAGTTCTTCAAAAGGCTGAGGTCTCATGAAATGCAATGGAACAGAGACATGAGGGCTCTGTATTTCCTTCAGCATCTTTGGATTTTCCAGAAGGAAGTCAGGGTGAATGCAGAAAATCTGTGCACATCCTCCAAGCTTTAGGACTTGGAGGTGTTTAGTAAAACTGTGGCTTTGCCTTTAGTGGATGAGTGTTTGGGAGAAACAGTGTTGTACAACCAAGCCTGCAGTTAGAGATTAGATTGGTGCTTGTGAACCTTGCATTTGGAAAGGCTGAAAACCAAGAGAGGAAAAACAGTCATTTTTGGCAGATGTCAAATTTTGTATTGCCAGTTTTGACAGTGTCTCTTAATAACACCAGAATGTTTAAGCAAGTATCTGTTGAGGCTGCTCACAGAGTGATTCTTCCAGAAGACCCCTGAGATTTAGAAATGTTAAACCGAACTCTGAAAGTGTCTGGTGCTGATTTCTTATGGCCTTGTATTTGATTTGTTTATGAATTGAACACAATAACAACACATTATAAATGGAGCTGCAGTCCAGCTCTAATGTGAAACAGTGGTAACTGCTGATTAGTAAGGAAAGCAGAGGAGGGAGATGAAGCCTGACTCGCTCGTTAAGGATTGGAATAGCTATGAGACAGTCGCAGATGGTTTGGAAAAGGTCCTCGGTGACTTGTCCTGTTCTAGTCCAGACAGGATATCCAGGTGGACCTGGCCAAGAAGAGCCACCAAGAAAACGGCTCTAGCACATGGTGGCAGGGATTTGTGAAAAAGATTTATCTCATGATGATTTTTCTTTTCTACAACAGCCAGGAATTTAGCTTTCTAAGGCCCTTGTTGCTGTGAAAACGACACGAAGCAGAAACCTGGTTCACACAGTGCCCTAATTGGATGGACTTTTAGGTTTTCATATAGAATGTCCAACAGAAGGATGACTGTAACGTAATCCTTGCCACAGAAGAAAAGGACTCGTGGAGAAGTCATTTGATAGGAAGATCTGCTGTGAGCTGACCACTGATGAGTACTGCTGCTGGAAGCCTCGTGATCACAGCAGTCATTTGAATAAGGATTTGTGTGTAAGCTTGTCATTTAAAAAGCAGTTCAAGATGGTGTGATTGAGAGTGTGATGAGAGAGATGGTGTATGTTGGCATGACATGTATATACCTTAACAAGAACTTTCAGACCATTTGACATATTTATATTATTGGCTATTTTTGCCAATTGTGTGGCCTTAGCTATTTACATCCCATTCCCTGAAGATGATTCTAATTCAACAAATCATAACTTGGTAAGTGTCCTTAGAATTGCTGCTTGTCTTGACGTGTGCTTGTCATTGACTTCAGTACTGAAGTTGGTAGCTGGCTTTCTGGATGGTTGAAATTTACAGTGATGCATGTGATGTTTCACAGAGTTTTGCAGCAGTGGTTTTTTTTTTTTTTTTTTTTTCAGCTGTATTCCCAAAGTCATACTGAATGAATGAAGTGTTTAAAGTTGTGAATTTTGTATAAATAGATGTGAAACTTTTCATGGAAGAGGTTTGTAGCAGATTTAAAAATAACTTGTCTCTGCTGCTGCTGCTGCTGCTAAGTCGCTTCAGTTGTGTCCGACTCTGTGCGACCCCATAGATAGCAGCCCACCAGGCTCCCCTGTCCCTGGGATTCTCCAGGCAAGAACACTGGAGTGGGTTGCCATTTCCTTCTCCAATGCACAAAAGTGAAAAGTGAAAGTGAAGTCGCTCAGTCGTGTCTGACTAGCGACCCCATGGACTGCAGCCTACCAGGCTCCTCTGTCCATGGGACTTTTCTCTACATGTAGCCTTTTTTTGATTTTACCATTCTCTTCCTGGTAATGTTAGCTTCTTTTTTTCTTAATCGAGTGTTATTTGGGAGTTTGGGGTACTTTGGTCGATTTTTCTGGTAAGTAGAGAGTGATCATGTAGATTTTGTACATCAGCTATTGTTGCAGAAGTAGAACACGACAAAACTAACCATCATAGAACATAATTCTGAGAATAATATAATAGAGTGTCTAAGTTCCTCCTGTTAGTCCTATGACATGCTCCAGGATAAAATGATTCTATAGTGAAATAAATTGGGGTACTGCCATATACTTTATTGCTCTCTTAAAGATTTATCGTGCACATTAACTCAGTAAAAGCTCCAGGAAAGTCTGTAGTTAAAAAACCAGTTTCATTTTGTTTAACTCAGCTTAGTCCCTGAAAGTAATTGGTCATGGATTCTTTAAACATTTTTTTGGCAGCGTGCATCACAGTGTTTCATGGAACTTCCTTTGGGAAAGGTTGATATATTAAAAAAAAAAAAGCACTGAGGAGCACTGAAATGGGACTAGGAATTGTCCCACTGGGCTGTCAACTGGCTGTATTTGGGGGCGTTTCCCAGATCCTTTCTGCCCTGCTGTTGACCCATCTGTCAATTCAGGGGACTGGACGAGAAGATCGCCAGGGTTGTTTCTACCTCTGACATCCAGTAATCTTGCCTTGATGATTCGGAATTCAGGATTTTTCTGGTGCTGTGGCATGCTCTTTGCTAGGATCAGTCCTTCATGACTGGAGCCCATGCAGAAATGAGGTGAATGAGGGCCTGGTCCCGGATAACAGCAATTCTCTCTCCTGCCTTGCTTTTCCCTCCTTCAGCTGGTTCCATTTGGTTTCTTATGTTGAAGCTGTATTTTAATAGGTCTGCATGTTCTTAGCTGCATGTGGTAAGGGTAGAACTAAGGTGGGGAAAGCTCTCCCAGGGTCTGGAGATGGTGACAGTATGCTCTTAGGACTGTAGACTTCCTGGTTTATGCGCGGGCTTTCATGTTGCCCCTCTGATGTGCAGCATATTGTATACGTAGTGTGATGTCTCTTCATCTTTAAGCTTTTGTAGTCTGATGTGTATTTTAGAAAATTGTAGTCTGATGAGAATTTTAGAAAATTATGGATATTGCTACTGCAAGTACAACTGGAAATGGGAGTTGGCTATACAGATAAAGACTGACTGTTAGTATATATTTATACTGTGTTAGAGATGATTTGTGTGACTCTGGGTATTTTAAATAGCTTCTGATTTGGTTGTAGACATGTGCCTTTAGACAATCATTTCAAAGGAGAAGCAGAAGTAGTGAAAAGCCCCCATCAGTGGGGCTAGATCATCAGTCTAGGCCACAGATGGTGTCAGCCTTGTTACCAAATTTAACAACGTGGATGGTGACCCAGTTTGTTGCTTTTTGTAGCTCAAGAGAACATGATTAAACAAACTTAGAAAATAAATACCTTTCAGAAAGGCAGATTAATTCAGATCAATGGAATAATTAATGTAGCTGCACGTATAAGTCAATTGATATTCCGATTTTTTTTTTCCCCCCAGGGAAATTCAGGGCACTAATATAAGAAGTGACAGACCATTTGGATTTCTCAGCTAATAACTGAGGGAATAAATATAGGAATAAATAAACTATAGGAAATGAATAAATCTCTCTTCCTAACCCCTGCAGTCCCTCCCCAGTGGATCTTTTCTTGACACTGCTTAAACAGTGGTCTTTGAGAGTGGGAGAGGGCAGGGTGTTAGTTTGGCAAGCCTTTTTAAAAAACCAACATATATTTCTTTGACCTCTTAATATTCTAAAGCTTAGAGCATGCTAGTTTGTGTCTTCGTTTACTTGGCTGGTCACATGGCCGGATGAGTTTAATCTCTGCCTAACTCTTTAAATATCTCTTTCCCCACTGTGGGAAGGGAAAACTCTGTGGATTTCCCCCTGACTCTCAGCACGGTCCCATGCCAAGTCAGTCTTCCTGCCAGGGAGCAATTTTTTTTTTTAATACATTTGACCCGATTTATACCAAAGTGATTGCTCTATTTTTGGGATTGGTTTAGAGGCAGCTGAACGAAGCGTATTTTTCATCTGTAGTACATACCTTTCAATGAATGTGAATGGCAAAACAAAGGGCAGAGACCCATACGGATTGCAAAGCTGTACGTGTCAGGGAGCTGGTGGTTTCCTTTGCCTGTAAGCTCTGTTGGGAATGTGGCTGTTGAGCACTTAGAGTACAGTTCAGGGCCAGTTTTGTGGAAGATGTTTCTGCCTGTTGCAGGTAGTTTGTCGTGAAATTATTATTTTCATTGCCTAAGAAATGCGGCCATCACCCTTAGTCCAGGGTGGGTTTGGGCTGGGTTGCAAGTCACTGGCTAGCTTTGGGCATTTGAGATTACCCTGGGGGCAGCAAGTTTTCCCAGGGGTAGTTTTTATTTAAAAAAAAAAAAATATATATATATATATATATAAACAGTCTTATGTTTCTGTGCAGCTTTCCTTTGTGGACTTGCAGGGACCCATAGAGGCGGCAGCCATGGAAACGGTGCAACTCAGTTCCCACAACCATCTCCCTCCTAGATCAGTCAGTCGCAAGGGTTCTTCAGTTCCACTTATTGAAAGCATCTATCATTCATTTAATTTTCTTCTTAGCACTGGGCGAGGTAGGGGGAGCAGAGAGCACTTCTTTATAGAGTGTCAGAGTGGGGACGATCACAATTCCTGTACTTCATTCACTGTGGTGGAAAATGCTTTATTTGGCTTTCTGAACTTCAGTTTCTCATAAGCAACTGACTGAAACCTCAGTCTGGGCATCCTGTACCTGGAACTCCCATCCCACCCCCAGGCTCTGCAGCGCTAAACAGCCTCAAATTAGACCCTTCCACAGAGGGGCACTGAGCTTCCTCAGTGTCTGCAGCCCTGGAGTGGGGGGTGGCCCGTGGCTCCCGCCACCCTGACCTTTCACCAGGTGCACAAAAAAATGCTTGTGAAACTCAAAGAGATGGTTTTAAGTCTTTGACTCCCTTTGAGCCCCTTTGCATCTTGTCTTTGTGTGTATTTTTAAAAAAAATATATGTATTTAATTTATTTATTCATTTGACCGCATCGAGTCTTGCTTGTGGCATGTGGAATCTAATTCCTTGACCAGGGATCCAACCTGGGCCCCCTGCATGGAGTCTTAGCCACTGGACCAGCACAGAAGTCCCACCTTTATGTTTTTAGGTTGTGGACACTGGGCCTCTATAAAGCCCCCTGCATCTTCCCCTTCCTCTCCATTTACTTTGTGGTCGGGTGGCGTGAACCTGAGGCTTCAGGGGCAACCTGCTTTCTGAAGGAAGTCCAAGTCCTCCTTGGTCTGCCTGACTCTTTCTGGTTGACTCTCTGTGCCTCTCCTTCTGCCCCCCACCCCACCCCATTCTATTCACCCACCAGCCTTTCCTAAACACCCCTCCCTACTCTGGTCCACCTCCTGGCCTTTTCTCCATCTGAAATACCTCTTCCCCGCTCCCACCCCTTCATCGTCATCACTGCCCTTAGGAAGAATCTCAAAAGGACATCTCTTCTGTGAAGCCTTTTCTGAACCTGATTAGAAGTAACACTTTTATCTGAACTGCTCTCCTGGCACTTTGCATATGAAACACTCTATATTTTAGTTATTTATGTGCACATCTTATCTTTATCTTATCAAGCCTCTTCAGAATACAATTCTCAGTGAATCCTTTCGGAACCCCAACAGCTCGGAGCCCAGCGGTGTGTACATGATGTTCATAAATGCGGGTTGTTGGGGACCACTGAATGACCACTCTCAGGAGAAGCTCCTCACCCTTCAGTCTTTCCTCTGAACTCAGGATTTCCTCAGGTGGCAGGCCTCTCCATGGACGCCTCCGAAATCCTTGGTTGGGTGGCAAGTTCCGAGTGTTTACTTCTGAAGAGCTGAGGGTCTTCTGACCCTGCTTCTTATGCCCCTGTGGCTGAAGGTGCCGTTGGAGCTGGGTTTCCCTGCTGAGCATTCCTGGAGGTTTTGTGCTCCGGCACCAGGGCTAGAAGTAGCAGGGTGCTGGGAGCCTCCCTGTGAAGTAGTGCCACCTGGGGATTCTTGCAGTGAGACCAGATGCTTTACGAGGGCCAGGAGTGCTGGGGGACAGCCTACTTTGATTGCATTCTGTCCTCCATGGCTGAGATCCCCACACCGTGTTTCCTGGATTTAAAAAGCAAGTTCATTGGCTCTGCATGCTCCAGGGTTTAGCATCTCACATAGTGAATGGTGTGAACTGAACTGAAATACCTGGAAGTGTCATCTCTTGGCTCCTAGAGGGTGGCTTTTAGTTCCATACCTCATCTCTGTGTCTTTCTGTTTGAACTGTGTGTATTTCTGTGTGCCTTTAGATTTTTTTTTTTTTTTTTTTTTTTTTTTTTTAAAGGATTGCTCCTGTGTTGCCCTTACTTCAGCCTTCTCTGGTCCTTGTCCCCACCTTCTACCCCACCAGCCTGTGTAAATAGTACTTGCTTTCCTCTTTGCAGACATTCACCCCTCTTCACCTTATTCTATAACTACTGCGGGATGTTGCTTGATGTGTGGAGTGCACTTCTCTATATGGTCTGTGGGCTCTGACAGCCTGGCTCTTGTGATGGTGAGCTAACTGACTTTGGACGAACATAGCACATGCTGAGGCTGGAGTCTGGTTGATCTCTGTGGTGTTGTGAGCTTCACTCTGCTTAGGGGCACAGTAGGCACATGAAGAAATGCATGTGAAATGAGTAGGTCCATAAATGAAGGACTGTGCAGGGCTCCATGGCATGTCCTTTATAGATTAGTAGTTAATTTTCAACAATTGGCTAATGATTAATGTTTGCCTGAGAGGCTGACTTTCATTGTCCAGTATTAATGCCAATCTCAGGAAATACTTGTCAGAGTTTGCCTTAAATTTCAGGGTTGTATATTTCTTGGAAAATTTAGCTCTTTATATTTGAAGCAGAAGAGAAGTAAGACACGTGCTTAATACTTTTTGAATCCCTGCATCATAAGCCGGCTTCTGTGCTCAGCATTGTGTGTGAACCATGTGTGAGTGGTTGTACTTGTGTGTGTGTGTGTGTGTGTGTGTGTGTGTGTGTGTGTGAGATATTTCGTTTGAAGGTTGGGGGAAGGAGGGCAGCAAAATGACCAGATTGGATGGACTTGTATAGTAACATTTAATCCAGATTTGGTTTCCTGATCTTGGTGGTAAATCCATTCATGTCTTGTTCAAGTTATAGCATCTCTTTTGTCATCTTAACATCATGTTGACAAAAACCAAATTACCCAGATTGACCTTTATTGAACAGATTTTGAGTATCGGCAGTTTTTCTGAAATCAAATCCAAGTCTTAAAGGATTTAGATTTACTTCTATTAAAGTTCCTTAAGAAGAATTCCCAAAGGATCCTTTCAGTTCAGTTCAGTTGCTCAGTCGTGTCCGACTCTTTGTGACCCCCATGAATCCAAGCATGCCAGGCCTCCCTGTTCATCACCATCTTGGAGTTGACTCAGACTCACGTCCATTGAATTGGTGATGCCATCCAGCCATCTCATCCTCTGTCATCCCCTTCTCTTCCTGGCCCCAATACCTCCCAGCATCAAAGTCTTTTCCAGTCAGTCAACTCTTCTCATGAGGTGGCCAAAGTACTGAAGTTTTCAGCTTTAGCATCATTCCAAAGAAATCCCAGGGTTGATCTCCTTCAGAATGAACTGGTTGGATCTCCTTGCAGTCTAAGGGACTCTCAAGAGTATTTTCCAATACCACAGTTCAAAAGGATCAGTTCTTCAGTGGTCAGCCTTCTTCACAGTCCAACTCTCACATCCATGCATAACCACAGGAAAAACCATAGCCTTGACTAGACGGACCTTAGTCGGCAAAGTAATGTCTCTGCTTTTGAATATGTTATCTAGGTTGGTCATAACTTTTCTTCCAAGGAGTAAGCCTCTTCTAATTTCATGGGTGCAGTCACCATCTGCAGTGATTTTGGAGCCCCCCAAAATAAAGTCTGACACTGTTTCCACTGTTTCCCCATCTATTTCCCATGAAGTAATGGGACCGGATGCCATGATCTTCGTTTTCTGAATGTTGAGCTTTAAGCCAACATTTTTATTCTCCTCTTTCACTTTCATCAAGAGGCTTTTTAGCTCCTCTTCACTTTCTGCCATAAAGGTGGTGTCATCTGCGTATCTGAGGTTATTGATATTTCTCCCAGCAGTCTTGAGTCCAGCTTGTGTTTCTTCCAGTCCAACGTTTCTCATGATGTACTCTGCATATAAGTTAAAAAAGGAGGATGACAATATACAGCCTTGATGTACTCCTTTTCCTATTTGGAACCAGTCTCTTGTTCCATGTCCAGTTCTAACTGTTGCTTCCTGACCTGCATACAGATTTCTCAAGAGGCTGGTTAGGTAGTCTGGTATTCCCATCTCTTTCAGAATTTTCCACAGTTTATTGTTATCCACACAGTCAACGGCTTTGGCATAGTCAGTAAAGCAGAAATAGATGTTTTTCTGGAACTCTCTTGCTTTTTCCATGATCCAGTGGATGTTGGCAATTTGATCTCTGGTTCCTCTGCCTTTTCTAAAACCAGCTTGAATATCAGGGAGTTCACGGTTCATGTATTGCTGAAGCCTGGCTTGGAGAATTTTGAGCATTACTTTACTAGCATGTGAGATGAGTGCAATTGTGCGGTACTCTGAGCACTCTTTGGCATTGCCTTTCTTTGGGATTGCAATGAAAACTGACCTTTTCCAGTCCTGTGGCCACTGCTGAGTTTTCCAAATTTGCTGGCATATTGAGTGCAGCACTTTTACAGCATCATCTTTCAGGATTTGAAATAGCTCCACTGGAATTCCATCACCTCGACTAGCTTTGTTCTTAGTGATGCTTTCTAAGGCCCACT
>SJYC01050034.1:0-31608 GCA_006408675.1 Madoqua kirkii | reverse complement strand
CTTGCATGTTCTCCAGTAAACAGATAACAATGGGGTATAATGAAACACTGTTTAAATGACTCCTTTTAAATTGTACAAAAGCAGCTTGAATGAGTAAATGGTTAAAATGATGCCCTTCTATACCAGTAATTAGTCCCTTAGTCCTTTTTCTTTTTTAAGATAATGCAAAAGTGTGCTTCTTTTTGGGCATTCACCAATTTGAATTATTGAAATATAAATTAATAGTGAATCTATCTAAAGCTCTCTTCAGAATTTTTATCTGGTGGGACTGAAATTAAACATCAGAGGTTCTAAATTAGAATGTGGGGAAGTGGTGATACCCAGCAAGAATATGGTAAAAGAGAGGTGTTTAAGAAATCTTTTTTCTAGAAAGCCCTGTGGAGTTGGGACTAGTTTGACTGGGGCTGAGAAAGCTTTGGTGCTATTTTAGGTCAGTCAGCTGAATAAGCTAACTGATAATCTTAAAGACAGGGGATGGGGGCTGGGGAACAGTAGCTTAGATGCTGGTTTTGATTTACTCTGGGTGGTACTGACTGTGAATCACAGACCCTGTGAGGCTGGGATTGGGCAGGACCCCAGAGACCTTCAGATGGATGTGTTCCTCCTCCAGACCTGGCAGTTGACTTGCTCAGGGTCACAGTGATAGAGGAGCCAAGTGGGGTCTGTCTCCGGGTCTGTTTCCTTCCCACCCTCTCCGTTACAGCCATGAATCCAGGTTGAAATCAGGCATTTCCCATCTGACTGGCAGGTCTGAGGATGCCAGGGGCGCTTGTGACATCTGGAAAATCAGATGACACAAGAATGTCTCTTCAGAGCAAGCTGGGCATTCAGCCGACTTTGCACTATCTCAATTTTTTTATCTCCTTGATCTTTTTTTTTTTGTTTTGTCTTCCATAAGATAGTTTTGATCATCCCTCCCTCACCTTTTTTACTTCATTAATTATTCTTTTACTTGCTTCATGCCTATTAATATACAGGAATCATTTCGCCATAGAGGGCTTCATCATTTTAGGGAAAGAGGGCAGTGGCCAGTGGGTGTGGGACGGTAGGTAGGGATCAGGGGGCCAATTGACAAATACGGGGGTGGAGCGTGTTGCTCCTCGGTCATCTGGGTCTGAGTGGCTGGCCTACCTTGTCTTCTTGACCATAACTGAAGGCACAGAGGTCATGGCTGACATGTACTGATCTAGGTGTGCTTTGTATGTGTAATCTCCTTGAAAGGGACAGTGAAGTCGCTCAGTCGTATCCGACTGCGACCTGACTGTAGCCCACCAAGCGTTTCCGTCCATGGGATTCTCTAGGCAAGAATACTGGAGTGGGTTGCCATTTCCTTCTCCTTAGTTCTCCTTTAATCCTCACCATGAAGCCATGAGGAAGAGATTTCTGAGAGCCTCATTTCACAGGTGAGGAAACACGGCTGGGAGTGGTGAAGCTGCTTACACGAGGCCCCGAGGCCTCCTAACTGGCAGGGCCTGGGTCTGCGTCCGGCCTTTCTGCCTCCGCAGCCCGCGCCCCAGCACAGGCGGTGCCCGCGAGCCGGGCCTCATAGGCCGCCGGCGCCTAAACTCCGGGCAGCGTGACGCCGGGACCTCCAGGTGGGTCTCTGTGCGGGCTTCCAGGCCCTGGTTTTGGTTCGGGCCTGGGTCCGGGGACTGGCCCAGAAACTCCTTCCAGAGGCTGCATTCCCGCCGCCCAGAGGCCTTGCCAGGTCGGGTGGGGCTGTGGCTGGAGAGAGTCAGGGTGGCCCTCTGACCATCTCCCGAGGCCCATCTCCCGAGGCGCCTTGTGAAACCAATTAAGATGGGACTTGGAGGAGTTTTCATTTTCGTTTGAGCATTGCGTCGATTTTATTGCATTTTCACTCCGCGAAAAGCGTCACTCATGGAGGGAAAGTGGGGGGCTCTTGGCACGGGTCGGTGGTGAGAGCGAGCAGTCAGGGCCGCGGTCACACTGCTGCTCTTCCTTGCCCGGTCCCTTCCTTTTCTGTAAAAGAGGAGATTAGGCGGCTGCAGGGTGAGCGGAGCCCTGACCCCTGGGAGACATGGAGTCATGGGCTCGCGGTTGCCTGCGCGGCTGCATCCTTGAGCCTGCCGCAGTCCTGGGAGGCAGGGCTTGCCGTCCTCCACTTTCCAGGTGAGGAACCTGGGTTCGGGAAGACGGACCACTGGCTCCTGCCTGTGAGGGAGCAAGAGAATGGCATCGGGTGCGGGGTTTCCCAGACGGTTCGCTGGGTCAGGGATTTGCTTTCAAAGTCATTTTACAGAAGATGTTTTCAGCGGACAGACCCATTCCTTCTGTCCCCTGAAGAGCCCGAGACGTAGCAGGCAGACAGGGTGCTGGAGGGGCCTGGTGTCATCAACAGGAAGCCACCTGCCCGTTATAGGAGGCCGTGGACCTGGACTGCACCCCACCTTCGCTTAGTCAGTGGCCAGGGCTGTTGCTTAGCCCTCGGGACACCGAGGAAAGAAAGGGGCTGTTAAGTGATCAGGATCTGGTTCCCACTGATGCGAAACCTGAAACCCACCCCCGCCCCCCACATTTCAGGTTATTGGTGAGGCGACACAGAACAATCCAGAGCTCAGCCTTTTGCGAGACTTGGTTGCGTCCTTGCCTGCATGCTTCCACGGGGACTTGTGAGTCCATATGACCAGCTGTGTCTTGTTCCTGCTTGGCCCAGGTGGGAGACCCTGCCTCTGTTTGGATTTAAATGTTACTCAGAAGAAGAAAGAAAACAAGTGCTGAGGTGCAGAACAGTGGCCCTGGGATTTTGGTTTCTCTTTTCCTCAGTGTTGCCCAGGTGGTGGAGGTTGGTGGGCAGCGTGCCTCTTCCTTCTCTTTGAGTTATGAGGGTTGGGATCAGGGGAGGCCTCGCCACTGCTCCTGGATGCCAGCTGGGCAACCATTGAGGCTGGAGGTCCTGACTGTGGGTCTTGACTCTTTTCTGTCCCGGTTGTGAGCTGAGCTGGGAGCTTTTCCATGGGAGTTTCACAGAGTCGCCCCCGGTGAATGCAGCCTGTTCCCTGAGCCATATACTTGTGTGTGTTTGGTCTTACACTCTTTTCTTATTTCCAACAAGACGGTGAACTTGTTGTGGGCAGGGGCCCAGCCTACCCCTGTTTGTGTCTGCGTCCGGCCTTTCTGCCTCCGCAGCCCGCGCCCCAGCACAGGCGGTGCCCGCGAGCCGGGCCTCATAGGCCGCCGGCGCCTAAACTCCGGGCAGCGTGACGCCGGGACCTCCAGGTGGGTCTCTGTGCGGGCTTCCAGGCCCTGGTTTTGGTTCGGGCCTGGGTCCGGGGACTGGCCCAGAAACTCCTTCCAGAGGCTGCATTCCCGCCGCCCAGAGGCCTTGCCAGGTCGGGTGGGGCTGTGGCTGGAGAGAGTCAGGGTGGCCCTCTGACCATCTCCCGAGGCCCATCTCCCGAGGCGCCTTGTGAAACCAATTAAGATGGGACTTGGAGGAGTTTTCATTTTCGTTTGAGCATTGCGTCGATTTTATTGCATTTTCACTCCGCGAAAAGCGTCACTCATGGAGGGAAAGTGGGGGGCTCTTGGCACGGGTCGGTGGTGAGAGCGAGCAGTCAGGGCCGCGGTCACACTGCTGCTCTTCCTTGCCCGGTCCCTTCCTTTTCTGTAAAAGAGGAGATTAGGCGGCTGCAGGGTGAGCGGAGCCCTGACCCCTGGGAGACATGGAGTCATGGGCTCGCGGTTGCCTGCGCGGCTGCATCCTTGAGCCTGCCGCAGTCCTGGGAGGCAGGGCTTGCCGTCCTCCACTTTCCAGGTGAGGAACCTGGGTTCGGGAAGACGGACCACTGGCTCCTGCCTGTGAGGGAGCAAGAGAATGGGCATCGGGTGCGGGGTTTCCCAGACGGTTCGCTGGGTCAGGGATTTGCTTTCAAAGTCATTTTACAGAAGATGTTTTCAGCGGACAGACCCATTCCTTCTGTCCCCTGAAGAGCCCGAGACGTAGCAGGCAGACAGGGTGCTGGAGGGGCCTGGTGTCATCAACAGGAAGCCACCTGCCCGTTATAGGAGGCCGTGGACCTGGACTGCACCCCACCTTCGCTTAGTCAGTGGCCAGGGCTGTTGCTTAGCCCTCGGGACACCGAGGAAAGAAAGGGGCTGTTAAGTGATCAGGATCTGGTTCCCACTGATGCGAAACCTGAAACCCACCCCCGCCCCCCACATTTCAGGTTATTGGTGAGGCGACACAGAACAATCCAGAGCTCAGCCTTTTGCGAGACTTGGTTGCGTCCTTGCCTGCATGCTTCCACGGGGACTTGTGAGTCCATATGACCAGCTGTGTCTTGTTCCTGCTTGGCCCAGGTGGGAGACCCTGCCTCTGTTTGGATTTAAATGTTACTCAGAAGAAGAAAGAAAACAAGTGCTGAGGTGCAGAACAGTGGCCCTGGGATTTTGGTTTCTCTTTTCCTCAGTGTTGCCCAGGTGGTGGAGGTTGGTGGGCAGCGTGCCTCTTCCTTCTCTTTGAGTTATGAGGGTTGGGATCAGGGGAGGCCTCGCCACTGCTCCTGGATGCCAGCTGGGCAACCATTGAGGCTGGAGGTCCTGACTGTGGGTCTTGACTCTTTTCTGTCCCGGTTGTGAGCTGAGCTGGGAGCTTTTCCATGGGAGTTTCACAGAGTCGCCCCCGGTGAATGCAGCCTGTTCCCTGAGCCATATACTTGTGTGTGTTTGGTCTTACACTCTTTTCTTATTTCCAACAAGACGGTGAACTTGTTGTGGGCAGGGGCCCAGCCTACCCCTGTTTGCCGCCTCCTCGGCTCCTGGCACGAGGTGTTTGTAAATAGTGGACCAGTTAGTGAAGCATCATTGTGTCTGTGTCAGCTGCTCTGAGGTTGCCTTATTGCTTTGACTCTTCATGTGGGCCGATGGTCTCTCTTTGCAAGCTGGGAACAGAACTTTGGGGAGAGAGACAGAGCAGTGGAAGGGGCCCACAGCAGGACAGAGAGGCAGAGATGGAGATAGGGGAAAGGGAGAGAGACGGGAGGGATGGCAGAAAGGGAGATATTCCCTTTGGGAGAGAATGTGATTGTTTAACTAAAACAGCAAAACTTACAAAACCAAAACACAGGGCTCTCTTCAAAGCAGTTGTTCTGAGGCTGTGCCCTTGTCCCAGTGAGGCAGAAACGCTTGTATTCAGAATTGCTTTCAAAGCCAATTTCTACTTTTCATTTTGCTTTTGTTTCTGGCAAAAAGTGGGAGTGAACTAGGTTGATCACTGACCTTATTCACTAGCCTTTTACTAAAGCGATTCTGGGTATTTCTGAGAAAATCAAATCTGTCTTCAAAGAGCACCACATTCTCTTATCTGTGAAGCTCTTAAGAGGAGGGTGTCCTGGGCTCTGGAGAAGGTCGCACTGGGAGCTGCTCCGAGGGGTGGCAGTATTCCCAGAACCACATCGCCTGCTTCCCAAGCTTCCTCCTTTGAAGGGAACAACACTTGTTTATGTGATTCTGGTGTGTTGATTAAACAGAACAGCCTTCCTACTTTGCAGTCACACTTCCCTAAGTCTACAGTCCCATCTGGTGCCAAGAATCCGTCCCCCTAGACTTTCCTCTTTAGCCATTGGCCCCAGGAACACCGTCAGATGAGGTATCTCACTCTCAGCTGTAGCCTGGCTTTTAAAGGCCTTCCTTGTCCCTGGCACGGCAGACTTTCATGCTATCCCAGAATCAGGGGACTCCAATGTGGGCTTCTCAGAAGTGGAGATACCTGCCTCACCCTCACTAGGACTTGGGGGTCTTGTGAACTGTATCATTCACAGCTATCGTGTCGGTAATTTACACAAATAGAATTCCTTCAGTTCCCAGGAGGGCTCCTTGGGCTTGACTTAGAATATGTGAGTTTCTGCAGTTTTCCTTTCCTTGCCTTTGAAAAAAATTGCACTTTTGATCCTGGTTAGGTTAGACTTTTTCATCTTAGCAACAGCAGAAAGAGCTCCACCCTTGCCGTGTGTGAAGTGTGCGAGACGACACAGGCTGCTTTAAAAATAGCCTCTTGTTTATAAGTGTGGCGTCTTCAGCTTAAGTCGTGTTCTGTGCAGGTTCAGAAGGTCACCACTGGCACTTGCTGGGACCTGGGGGAAATAAATAGCAATTAATTGGTCTCCACTAAGTAGATGGAATGAAGGCACGCACATTTTTTTTTAACAGCCTTATTGAGATATAATTTACATACTGTACAATTTGCCATTTCGAATTATACAATTCAGTGGTTTTATTATATTCAGAGTCATGTAACCGTCATCAAGATTAATCTTAAAACATTTTCATCACCTGAAAAGAAACCCCATACACATTAGCCATCACTCCCTGTTTTCCTTCAGTTCTCCCTCCCTTTCCCAGCCCTAGGGAACCACTAATCTGCTTTCTGTCTCTATGGAGGTTCCTATTTTGGACATTTTATATCAACTAAATTATATAATATGTGTTCTTTCAAGTCTGGCTTCTTTCATTTAGTATACTGTTTTCAAGATTCATTCATGTTGTGGCCTGTATCTGTGCTTAATTTCTTTTGTGCCTGAATAGTATTCCCTTGTATACATACATCACATTTTCTGTGTCCTTTCCTCAATTGGTAGACATTTGGATTGTTTCCAATTTTTGCATCGTGATATTATGAATACTGCTTTGAACATTTATGTACAACTTTTTGTATGAACTTACATTCTCAATTCTCTTGAGTATACATACCTAGGAGTAGAATTTGCTGGGACATATGGTCATATGGTAACTTTAACATTTTTGAGGAACTGTCCAACTGTTGCCCAAAGCAGCTGCACCATTTACATTCCCACTAGCACTGTATCAAGGTGCCAGTTTCTGCACCTCTTTCCTGACATCTGTTAATGTATATCTGCTGGGTTCTAGCATCTTTAGGATGTGAAGTAATATCTCATTATAGATTTGTAATTCTTATGACTAGTGATGTTAAGCTTCTTTCCTTGTGCTTATTAGTCATTTGTATGTATTCTTTAGAGACATGCATATTCAGATATTTTGCCCACTTAAACAATTTTGAGTTTTTTTTAATTATTGAGTTGTAAGAATTTTTTATATATTCTAGATACCAGTTCCTTATCAGATCCATGTTCTGCAAACATTTTCTCTCCTTCTGTGGGTCATCTCTTCATTTGCTTGATGGTGTCCTTCAAGCACAAAAGTTTTACATGTTGACTGAGAGGCATGTGCATTCTTAGACTCTTACAGCTGGATAGGGCCTTTGTGGTGGCCTGTTCTGAATCCCTTGTCCTAGTGGTTACATGCCTTGTGGTCCATAGAGGAGATGCCTTCCTCAAGGTCACGGGCTAATAAAGTTAGGACTGGAGCTTACCCTCTGGGAAGCCTCAGTTTCATCCCCACTGTTTCTGAAGGTGGTAAGTTTAGGTGTGTAGAGCGTTGGTAGCACTGAACTGTTCTCATCTTCCTGGAAGCGCACAGGAAGCTTCCTGTGTGAAGCTGACTCCAAACTCAGCTCTCATTATAGATGGACTGACCTTTCCCCAAAGTGAATTTAAGTATAGAAGGGTCCTGCCACATTTGGTCCTTTCTTTGGGAGGGTGCCGTCTATGGGAGACTAGCGTAGGTAAGTGCTCTCAGGAGTCGTTGTCACTAGTCGCCTGTAGCTGTGAGACCTTAAGTTAAAATGAACTCACACTTAAAATTTATTTTCTTCGTCACACAGTCCTCATGTGCATTGTTCAGTATGCAGACAGGGCTGCCGTGTGGGGCAGCCACGCACAGGAAACCCTGCCGTCACTGCAGCAAGTGTGGTTGCACGGCGCTGGCCTGGAGGCCTCTGTGCCTTGTGTGCTGGCTTGCATCCTCACCTCTGACCTAGGCTGGCTCTCTGGACCCACAGGCTTGGTCTGTCTTCTGTGTATACTTCCTCCACCACTCAGGCTTCCTATGTATGTAGCTGCCTCTGGGCTTCTTGTCAAGCCTCCTCCTCAGATTAGATGGTCTGTAGGTCCTCCTGGGAGAGACACTGCTTTTCTGTGGCTTCTGGATGTGGTTGCTAGTAGAGAGACCAGTGTCTTTCCTCACTTCAGCTGGTGGGTGTCTTGCAGAAGTTGAGCTGGAAGATGCTTGGAGAGAAGTGCATTCTTTCTTGGAAAGGCTAACTCCTAAAAGTGAATGAATGAATGTGTTGGTCTGCTTGGTGGAAAAGAGGAAGAAGTTGAACACTTTGGAGTTGAGTTCTTTGGGCTGCATTGGGAGGTAGCCTTTTGAGTGGCGCTTCCTTGGTGGCTCAGATGGTTACGAATCTGCCTGCAGTGCAGGAGACCTGAGTTCTATCCCTGGGTCGGGAAGATTCCCTGGAGAAGGGAATGGCTACCCACTCCAGTACTTTTGCTTGGAGAATTCCATGGACAAAGGAGCCTGGTGGGCTATAGTCCATGGGATTGCAAAGAGTCGGACATGACTAAGTGACTAACGCTTTCATTTTTCCCTTTAGAACAGGGGTCCTCAGCCTTTGAGATCTAATGTCTGATGATCTGAGATGGAGCTGATGTAATAATAATAGAAATAAGGTGCACAATAAATGTAATTCACTTAAAGCTCCCCTCACACTGTCTATGGATAAACTCTTGCACGAAACTGATTTCTGATGTCAAAAAGGTTGGGGATGGCTGCTTTAGAGGCAGTCAGTTCCAAGGATTTGCAAGATTCCAAAGGTACATGAGGAGGGAGATGGGAGGAGTCAGAAATGTGGGGTCCCAAGTCAGTGCCATGGCAGATGGTGGCCTTGGTACTAAGTCAGTTCAGTTGTGTTTGACTCCTTGTGACAGTGTGAACTGTAGCCTGCCAGACTTCTCTGTCCATAGGGTTCTCCAGGCAAGATTCTGGAGTGGATTGCCATGCCCTCCTCCAGTGGTTCTTCCCGACCCAGGGACTGAACTTGCTGCTCCTGCATTGCAGGCAGATTGTTTACTGCTGAGCCACTAGGGAACCCCAGCGCCCTGGTGGGAGTCACCTTTATTTTAGTACCTGTAATCCCGAGGGCTGTTCAGAACACTGACTCCAAGGTCACCAGGGCTGCACAAAGTCTCTCCCAGGAAGTGCTTTATGTGAAAGGATTGAAGACATTGTAGTTGTACCAAGTTGGAGTATTAGAGCAGAGAGGAGCCTAGAGGATATCAGAGAGGAGAAGGGACTGACCCAGGTCATGGCAAGTTAGTGGTGGCAAAACCAATGAGAATCTGGGTCCTGTGGCAACTGGCCTTATGCACATTCCACATGCCAGTTTTTTTTTCTTCATTTATATAAAGGACAAACACAGTGACTTCATGGGGATGTTGCCCAGGGTGAGACATGAATTAATTTAACCCATGTGAGGCAGTAGGTCTTGCCTTTAAGTCCTCCTCTGGTGCTTGCGTCATTTGAAAGTATATTAAGAAACCTTTCAATTAAGGCAGGATCACCCAGGGTTCTCATTCCTTCTCTGCAGTCTATCTCCAGGATCTATTTTCTGCAGGGAGGTCTGTCCTTGACTTTAAAGAAAGCGTTGGGAAACAGAGACTTGTTGTTTTTGAGGTCAGCCTTGTTCACTGGACTTTGAGAGCCTTGAGGGCAAGGCCATCGTCATCTGTCACCACTTGGAGACTGGCACATTGTGTTCTGATGGGGAATATCTGTGGACTTTGCCTTTTTCAGGAAAACTTCCCTTTGAATGGGTTTCTGAGGTACGAGGTCCCTTCTCCAGGTGGTGCTGGATTTGGGAGTAGTGACCAGGAGAAATGGAATCATTTTTTTTTTCTGTCTACAGGAAGAGTTGTGCATTTCGACTTTGAACTTTATGAGAGAGAGCTGGAGAATTTTCAAGTATGGATCAAGAAAGTAAGGGCTACTTTTTGCTAAATTGGCAGTAGGTGTACAAAACCTGACAGAGCATGCTGGGTAGAATTCCCAGAGCAGTGAGGGGTAAGCAGGGCATTGTGGAAGGCATTCCAGGCCATAAACACAGGATATGTCACTTCATAGTGGAACTTCTCTGCTCTCTCCTCCAGAGGTGGCAAACAGTTCTTTTCAAAGACAAGCTTAATGACTACTGTGCCAACACACAAAACTACGAGATAAACGTATGCACCAGTTTAGCACTAGAAATGTAGCTTAGAAAAGATTTGCATGACAATCTTAAAAACAGGTTGAAACATCTTAGGCTCAGCTGCTGTACTTTTAAGTTAGTTATTAGAAACAGGGCTCTGGGGACAAGATTATGGAGCAGGGATGTGACCCAGTCAGAGCACCTGTCCATCTGGCATTTGAAGCCTCTGTTTTGGGGTTCATTTTAATTAATTTCTTGTTCGGCCTTTAACAGGACCCAAGTTTCTCTGTTTGGAGCACAGTAAGTTTTCAGGCTGAATTACTTGGATCATTGCCTTTGTTTTCTTTTTTACATAGCCTGTGGATATCTGGCCTTTTCAGCCAAGGAAAATGGAAATGGTTTTAAACACTCACTTGAGCCATGAATTTCAACCATGTATTAATTTGCTGTTTATTCTCTGATTGTTCGTATCTTTTGAAAAGCAATGAAATGACACTGAGGCAGACGTTCACGATCCTTTGGCGATAACCTCTGGGGCCTGGAGCTGGAGGGTATGGCCTGGGAGAATGGACTGTGCCCTGCCACCCGAGTCACCCATAGAGCAGCTCCCCTCCTTCTCCGTCCCTCCCTCCCTCCCTCCCTCCCTCCCTCATGTGTGTGGTTGAGGTTTTCACTTAAGATTTCATCTGAGAAGAAAAGAATTTGACGGACAGGTTGGTCTGTGTCCTGTCCTCGAGTCAGTGAGGTCTCCAGGATGGACATTTAGGGCTTGGATTTGTTCCTTCCTCCTAAGAATCAGTCACAAGATAGTTGCTGAACTAAGGTCTCAATTTTGCCTCTAACTCATAGCTGTTACTTAGCTTTTCCGGGAAGTGGAAGTAAGAAACCTGGTGTTAGAAATGAGTACAGGGCCTTCAAGTGATTTCTGAGTATTCTGGGCATCTTGTATTCAAAATATTCATCCATATTGTATTCAGAGTATTCAGTGTTATCCTCAGGTAGATCAGAGTATGAACTTACTCCTGTCTTCTAAAATTCTTTTCCTATGGAGGAAAAGGATTCAGGCATGATGAGTAGCGTCAAAGCCGTTCAGTTGCTCAATCCTGTCTGACTCTTTGCCACCCCATGGACTGCAGCACGCCAGGCCTCCCTGTCCATCACCAACTCCTGGAGCTTGCTCAAACTCATGTCCATCGAGTTGATACTATCTATCTCATCCTCTGTTGTCCCTTTCTTCTTCTACCTTATCTTTCCCAGAATCAGGGTCTTTTCCAAGGAGTCAGTTCTACCCATCAGGTGGCCCAAAGTATTGGAGTTTCAGCTTCAGCATCAGTCCTTCCAGTGAGTATTGAGGACTGATTTCCTTTAGGATTGACTGGTTTGATCTGCTTACAGTCCAAGGGGCTCTCAAGAGTCTTCTCCAACACCACAGTTCAAAAGCATCAATTCTTCGGCACTCAGCTTTCTTTATAGTCCAACTCTCACATCTATACATGACCACTGAAAAACCATAGCCTTGACTAGATGGGCCTTTGTGGGCAAAATAATGTCTCTGCTTTTTAATATGCTGCCTAGATTGGTTATAACTTTTCTTCCAAGGAGCAAGTATCTTTTAATTTTATGGCTGCAGTCACCATCTGCAGTGATTTTGTCACCCCCCAAAGTCTCTCACTGTTTCCATTGTTTCCCCATCTATTTGCCGTGAAGTGATGGGACCTGATGCCATGATTTTCATTTTCTGAATGTTGAGCTTTAAGCCAACTTTTTCACTCTCCCCTTTCACTTTCATCAAGAGGCTCCTTAGTTCTTTGCTTTCTGCCGTAAGGGTGGTATCAACTGCATATCTGAGGATATTGATATTTCTCCCAGCAATCTTAATTCCACCTTGTGTTTCATCCAGCATTTTACATGATGTACTCTGCATAAAAGTTAAATAAGCAGGGTGACAATATACAGCCTTGATATGCTCCTTTCCCGATTTGGAACCAGCCTGTTGTTCCATGTCCAGTTCTAACTATTGCTTCTTGAACTGCATACAGGTTTCTCAGGCAGGTAAGGTGGTCTGGTATTCCCATCTCATAAAGAATTTCCCACAGTTTGTTGTGTTCCATACAGTCAAAGGCTTTGGCATAGTCAATAAAGCAGAATTAGATGTTTTTTTTGGAACTCTTGCTTTTTGATGATCCAAAGGATATTGGCAATTCGATCTCTGTTTCCTCTGCCTTTTCTAAATCCAGCTTGAACATCTGGAAGTTCATAGTTCATGTATTGTTGAAGCCTGGCTTGGAGAATTTTGAGCATTACTTTGCTAGTTTGTGAGATGAGTGCAATTGTGTAGTAGTTTGAACATTCTTTGGCATTGCCTTTCTTTGGGATTGGAATGAAAACTGCCCATTTCCAGACCTGTGGTCACTGCTGAGTTTTCCAAATTTGCTGGCATACTGAGTACAGCACTTTCACAGCATCATCTTTTAGGATTTGAAATAGCTCACCTGGAATTTCATCACCTCCACTTTTACATGATGTACTCTGCATAAAAGTTAAATAAGCAGGGTGACAATATACAGCCTTGATATGCTCCTTTCCCGATTTGGAACCAGCCTGTTGTTCCATGTCCAGTTCTAACTATTGCTTCTTGAACTGCATACAGGTTTCTCAGGCAGGTAAGGTGGTCTGGTATTCCCATCTCATAAAGAATTTCCCACAGTTTGTTGTGTTCCATACAGTCAAAGGCTTTGGCATAGTCAATAAAGCAGAATTAGATGTTTTTTTTGGAACTCTTGCTTTTTGATGATCCAAAGGATATTGGCAATTCGATCTCTGTTTCCTCTGCCTTTTCTAAATCCAGCTTGAACATCTGGAAGTTCATAGTTCATGTATTGTTGAAGCCTGGCTTGGAGAATTTTGAGCATTACTTTGCTAGTTTGTGAGATGAGTGCAATTGTGTAGTAGTTTGAACATTCTTTGGCATTGCCTTTCTTTGGGATTGGAATGAAAACTGCCCATTTCCAGACCTGTGGTCACTGCTGAGTTTTCCAAATTTGCTGGCATACTGAGTACAGCACTTTCACAGCATCATCTTTTAGGATTTGAAATAGCTCACCTGGAATTTCATCACCTCCACTAGCTTTGTTCATAGTGATGCTTCCTAAGGCCTACTTGACTTTGCATTCCGGTTTGTCTGGCTCTCGGTGAGTGATCACACTCTTGTGGTTATCTGAGTTATAAAGATCTCTTTTGAATAGTTCTTCTGTGTATTCTTGCCACCTCTTCTGCTGGGGTCCTGCCCCGGTGGATCCAGGGTGATTTGAAGGGGAGATGGATAGGCGAGGAAAAAACTTACTTATTAATTAATATAAGATTAGATTAAGAAGGAATAGTGTAGTAGGAAAATTAAGTGGAGAAAAGATGCTGAATAACTTGGTTTACGTGGAAAGCCAATAAAGTTGTAGACAAGGAACTTGCACCATCTATGACGTTAGGCCGCCGGCATCTGTTGAATATTGGAGAGTGCCCCGCCTTGGGCTGTCTCTCACGGATCTTAGAAGCCGGGACAAGTAGGTAGACATGGCGAGCCTCCACGTCCCAGATGGGAATTCAGCCTGAAATTAGAGTAAAGAGGAGACACGGGGGAAACCAGTCCTTCTAATGACTGGCCCGGCCTTTATTGTCTAGAAAGGCCTTTTATACCTTTTTGATTGTACATAGAGATCAATGGGTAATACGAAGTTATACAGCGTTAGCAGCCCAGACTCTTATCAAAACCAGGCTTTTCTCTCTGCATACCTAGTTGTATACACAAGTCTTAGGTAATTTACATCATCTTCCAGCCAAAAGGGCCAATTAACATTTTACAGCCTTTTTCTGATAAGAGTTTGTCAACCAGAAGACTTATTTGTGTTGATCTTCCCAAAGTGTGGTGCCACTCTCAGAAAAACACTAAATAAAGCTACGTTCTTACATAGCAAAGATATAGCAACTTATAACAAGTAAAAGGAGTACAGTGATTTATAACAAAAGTAATTAACTCAAAAGTCTAGTGTTGCTAACATCAAAACTACTGTATGCCTTTTTCCATATCCCATTTACATTGATTAACATCCTCCCAGGTGCCTAAAAGATAAAGAATATGGAGGCCTGGCAGCAATCATTGAGTCAACAGTGAAAATCCTCTACCAATATAATTTTTAGCTCTTTAGAAAAGGCTCTGTATCTTTAAGATGCTTTTAAGCTTTGTGTCTTTTGCACTGGGGGGCTGTAAGCAATTCACAAGATGTAAAAGTCCAGGGAAACCTATTAGGCAAACTAGAGAGTTATCAGAGGGGGTTTAACTGAAACATCCCTTTCAAATGCAGAAGACTAAAACCCTGAGTTGACTTTTCCCAGTGTATGTCAGAAGAGTGGAAAAGCAGGCAGATTATTTTTGGAGTACATGCTCAGGAAATACCAGGGGGAGACCCTGGGATCTGATTCACCTTGCCCATCAGACAGATCTCTGCCGCATGACTTTGTCATGGGTGGGATTCCTCATGCTGGCACCCGACACTCTTCTTAATATCTTCTGCTTCTGTTAGGTCCATCCCATTTCTGTCCTTTATTGTGCCCATCTTTGCCTGAAATGTTCCCTTGGTATTTCTGATTTTCTTGAAGAGATCTCTAGTCTTCCCCAGTCTATTGTTTTCCTGTATTTCTTTGCACTGATCATTGAGGAAGGCTTTCTTATCTCTCTCTGCTATTCTTTGGATGAATAGGTAGCGGAGCATATATGATGTGGTGGCTTTGCAGTGGGGGTGGTGGGGAGTACAGTGGGGTTAAACTGGAACTAATCATTAAATGATCAATACAGAACTTTGAGGTTTTTGTTATTTTCTGCTTTGGGTATATAGCTTTTTCTCTGTAAAGCGTGGAGATGACCTATTTAATCCTTATGTGTTTGGAGCTCTCAGAATGTGCCAAGGACCAGCCCAATTGATTGAATGTTAATGGAAGGAGTCAGAAGTCAGTCCCTGACCACAGGGAGCTCAGAGTTCAGTGGGGGACAGATGGCCCTTAATGATCCCAAGTATTAGGATTCCTCTGATCTAAGGAAAGAACCCAATCCCAGCATAGACTGGATTAAGTCAAATAGCAATTTATTGGTTCTCATAACTGACCAGTCCAGAGATAAATCTGGATTCGGCTCAGTGGCTCAAATGATGTCATCAGGGTCTGGCTTCTCTCGCCTCATTCTGCCTCCACTTCCTGTGTGTTGACCCCATTCTCAGGATGCCCTCCCCTTGTCATTGCAAGATAGCTGTCAGAAGTTCTTAGGCCTGCCTCCTTCCACCTTCCTTCCAGCAAAAGAGAGTGTCAGTCTTTGTCCAGCTCTGCAGGCAGTCTTATTTGATTTCATTGGCTCAGGCTGGGGCAGGTGCCTGAATCTCCCACATGGCTGGGGCAAGTGAGGCACTGACTGAGTTAAGCCCTGACCCTGTACTTCACCCCTGAACCGAGGGTGGAGCCATCTCTACTCTGAGCCTGTGCGCTAAGAATGGAGATAAATTGGAATGTTCATTTCTGGGAAAGGTAACAGGATCAGGAATTCTGGACTCACCTCGCATCATGGCAGGCTGAACTTGGGGCTGTACTCCCACCTGACATCCGCATGGGTCACAACTTACTCCATGAGGAGCAGAGCATCTTGTTACCACGTGGTTTAGCTGCACTGTGGATTTAGACACCAAACCTTGTCTGCCCTGAGAACACTGTTCTTTCTGAGGTTGGGAGGGAAGCATTGCAGAGTAGCCTTAGGACCTTGACTCTGATGGTGAACATCTCCTGGTGGTACTGTTTGGGACTCTCAGAGGCAAACAGGTGAATAAGGATAGTAGTGCACTGGCATTCTTCCCGTCAGCCATGTTATTCAGATTAGCATGTTTTACTCTTTCTGGGGTTCCAATAGCAGAGTGGTGAATGGTACAGACTTTAGAGATTTGGAAAGAAGAACTGAGTATACATCCTGACTTCCGGTTCCTCATCTATAAATGGTAACCATCTCAGAGTTGTTGACAGAAGTAAATAAAGTGGTGTGAGTAAAGCCCAGTGCCTGGAACATAGTGTCCAGTCCATAGAGGTAGCTATTGTCATTTCCTAACTTTTCAGATGAATAGGGATGCTACCAGATAATCTCTTTGGAGTTTTAGTGTGACCATTTTGTGAATCTGTGAAAACCTTTCTTCCACTGCCCACCCCTCTGAAAACTGGAGAGATGCTTCTTTACTGGGGATGAGATGTTAGAAAGCTCTCACAGACCACAGCCTCACCTTATAATTCACTGAGTACCTTTGCATGCATGCTCTCATTTGATTCTTAGAACAGCCTGTCGTGAAATCACGATCCCCATTTTATGGGCAGGAAGCTCATCCATGACTCAAGGACCTTGTGGTGGGAGAGTGGTAGGGTAAGTCCGAGTGTCTGGAATCTTCTCAGATATCCTATATCCTTTGTAGCTTTATGCTACTCCAGTGTGGATTTACCTTTCTAATATAATTCATTGAATTCATTACAGATCTACCATGGTTTCAGATGGATTCGCATGGACAGCCATATTGTATAGTACATTAAAATAAGAAGCCTTGAGTTTATCTAGTGAAAAATAAATTTATCCTTTCACTTCTGTCTTTGTTCATTGGCTTAATTCATCAGGATTGTACTGCAAACCTCTCTTGTCATTAAACCAAATTAGCTCAATTTGTGTTGTTATGAAATAACATAAGTAAAGTTTATAACATTTCAGAATTCTAGGCAGTAGCTTTCCAATTAGAACTGGAAAAACTTGCCTTGCTGAAGTCCAAGACATTTATCTTGGTTAAGGTACAGATTTCTGAGGGAGGTTGGACTCGTGGAAAAGAGAGTTAAATGCTAAATTTCTTAATTTCTTTAGCACCTAGCTCATTTCTTCCTAACCACACCCATCAAAGCATTGTGCACTAGCATATTTGCAGTAGTGGATAGTAATTATGGTGGCATTAAGTATTTGAGAAAAGCTGAGGGTGTCTAGCACCCAATAGACTATTGTGAGAAGATTATTAATGTTATCACATGCAGATCTTCCTCGACTTAATGATGAAATTGCTATTGCTGGTTAGTCGTTGTCTGACTCTTTTGCAACCTTATGGGCTGTAGCCTCCCAGGCTCCTCTGTCCATGGGATTTTTCAGGCAAGAATATTTGAGTGGGTTACCATTTCCTTCTCCAGGGGATCTTCCCGACCCAGGGAAAGAACCTGTGTCTCTTGCTTGGCAGGCGGATTCTTTACCACTGAGCCACCTGGGAAGCCCACTGTCCTGATAAAACCATCCATTGTGAGTTGAAAATATCATTGGTTGAAAATGCATTATATATATCTAACTTACTAAACATCATGGCTTAGCCTTCTTACCTTAACTGTGCTAAGAACACTTAGATTAGCAAACATATCTACACAAAACCTATTTTGTAATAAAGTGTTGAATAGCTTATGGAATTTATTAAGTGGTTGTATGGGTACACATGCTTGTACATTTATTGGCTGTTTATCCTCTTGATTGCATGGCTGATGGAGAGCTGTACTCACTGCCCTGCCCTACGTCAGGAGAGGGTGTATCTCTAGCCTGGGAGATCACAGTCCAAAATTCAAACTATGGTTTCTACTGTATGGGCATGTGATGTGGTCAGGGAATATGTTAGCTGGTATTCTGTTTCAGCTCTTTCTTCCTGATACTGGAATAATTCCCTCATATGTAATGTGAATGGTTATAAAAGGCCTTGTAGAAAGAGACCTTCTTGTTTTCTGTTACTTATATTCCTTGTCTTAATGAGACCCTTTTCTTCCCTTGATATTTTTTCCTTTAGTGTCTCTGAATGAATCTTGAAGAACCCCTCTTTTGTCCAACTGTTTTCCTTTAAAGTGGGAAAGCTAGAGTTTCAACTATATTTGGGAGTGTGTTTCAGTAATGTTAAATAGAATATATGAGACAACATTTTCTTTCTTTCCAAAGGTCTTATTTTTAAAAATATTTCAAAATATATTTCTATTTATTGATTTGACTATGCTGGGTCTATCTGCAACATGCAGAATCTTTAGTTGAGGCACGTGGGTTCTAATTCCCCAACCAATAATTGAACTTGGGTCCTCTGTATTGGGAGTCTTAACCATTACATCATGAGGGAAGTTACTGAAGGTCTCACAACGTTCTGGAAATGTTCTCAAATGAACGTAGCCAGATCAAACTAAATAGTACTTACACTAAAAGGGAAAAGTTGAATTTGGAGTTCAGAGTATTTGAAGAGGAACCTAGTTTTATTACTTTTAATTTTAAAGTCAATTCTTAATTTTTTCTTTTGTGATTAATACTTTCTAGGTCCCAAGAAAGATCTCAAAGATACTGTGTTTTCTTCTAGAAGGTTTATAGTTTTACTTTTACATTCAGGTCCATTTCATATTTTTATCTATGGCATGAGGTAGGGATTTATTTCATTCCCTTCTCCCAATGGATATCCAATTCTTTAAACCACAGTTGTCTGGGATTCCAGTACTGTGTTGAGATGGAAGTGGTGAGAATGGACATCCTGGTCCTTTTCTTGAAGTCAGAGAAAAGGGGGTTAGTCTTTCATCATTGAGTACAATGTTATTTTAGGTTTTGCATAAATGTGCTTTATTAGTTGAGAAAGTTTTTTTTCTGTTTCTAGTTTGCTGAGAGTTTTTGTTATGAAAGGGTGTTGAGTTTTGTCAAGTTCTTTTTCTGCATGTATGTAATCATAGGCTTTTTCTCCTTTATTCTCTTCATGTCGTTAATTCCATTGACTTTTGAATGTTAAACCAACTGTTATTACCAAGTTAGATCCCACTTGGTCCTGATGTATTAGCCTTTTTATGCATTGCTGGATTTAATTTTCCAATATTTTATTAAGGATTTTTACATGTGTGTTCTTGAAGGGTACGGGGGTCTTAATTTTCTTTTTTTGTAATGTCTCTGTCTGGTTTTGGTATCAGTATTATGCTGGCCTGATGAAGAGAGGAGTAGTCTGCTACCAGTTTCTCTGCCCTGACTGCCTGCAGAGTTCCATTTTTCTTTGAAGTGCATAGAGTGATGACTGTTGGATAAAAGAAATGGTATTGTTTTAATAATCAGCTGATAATTCCTGATTTATTATATGAAACATCTATAGAATAGTATGTTGTATATGAAGTAATACATCACAGATGCTGAAAAATATTTTACCTAAAGTGGGATGGACAGCTCACACCTGCCTCCCCTTATGCTAAAATTGCATTTCTATTTTAGTGGCAAAATTTGTTTAGCCACTGAGGGAATGAATTATCTTATTTGATTGTCATTCCTTTGTAATTTTTGAAAAATTCAATTAATAAGCTTTATTGTGTGTTCATATTTGTGTCTCATCGTTTTCCTCTCTCTGCCCTCTTTTGGTTGTATTTCTCCAGATAAAAGCTTATATTCATAAGCCAGCTAGTGTTTTTTACCTGTTGCGTTATTTTGCCTGGAGTTGGCCACATGGCCTCAGACAAAATAAAAATATGTTTTCGCTAGTGACATTGTCGGTTGCCACCGCTGCTGTGGTTTCTGTTTTGGGGAGATTTGCCTTCAAAAAGAAAGGTTATAAATTCAGTCTAACTCAGCAAGCAGTTCAGTAAAGAATGGAGTTAGGAGAAAACGCACCATCAATTTTGGTGAAGTACAAATCTCTTGTTAAGTAAGCAGTGGGTGAGAGGAACTGGGAGCAACCATCCTCGTTCCCATAGTGATAGTACAGGGAAAAAGGAAATCATTCTGGAAGAGGTTTTGGGGGTGTGTTGTGATGCTTCAGGAAACATGCCAGCTTCTACACCTCTGTCTTCAGCATGACGTGTTTGGACACATATCCTACGCTGTGTTCAGCAGTACTTGCTGTGCCTCTCTTGTGTCCCTCCAGTCCTAGAGGATGGTACCTATGGGGGAGTTATGTCCCCATGTGATTTAGAGGGATCTTCTCCCTTGTTTGTTTCTAAGAGTCCTAGAAACAGAGACACAAAATATTGCTTGGAGCACCTGGTGACATCCAACTGACAGGTATTCCCTCCCCCTTGCTGTTGTCCCCGGTTCCTGGATGAGAGCCTGAGTTACAGGCTGCCTTTGGGGTGGTCTGCATGTTCTCAGATGCCACAGGCCTGACCTTGATGCTGCCCCCAGTATCTGCCTCCCTGTGTCTCTGGGGGATGCTTATCAAAAGGGTCTTGGGATTGGGGACCACTTGCACATTTGTATAAAGTGGTCCCCCAGCATGAAATGTCCCTCCTTATTCTCCACCTGTTCATATCCCGTCATTCTTGAAGGCTCATTCAGTACCCCCCAACTACTCAAGCCTCTCTTTTTTTCCCTTTATGATCTATGTTTTATGTTTGTATTATTTAGTACATTCTTAAGAAATAACACATTTTGAAGGTTTATTTCAGAAGTATAGTCAGGTCCGATTTTTTAAATAAAGTGACACAGAATGGAGTCTTTTTGCTTATTTACTTGGCAGGAGTAAAAAAAAAATGTTCTTATACTACACAATGGGAAATGAAGCATTTTCAGCAAGCAGAGGATTTAGGTTATAGTGAGTGTGAGAGCAGAGAATTTAGGCTAAAAGAAACAAAGCTATTTGAGGTCTTGATTTCTCAGTTTGACCCCTTGATGATTGCCTTCTTTCCTTTACTTTTGGACTCCATGGTAAGATTTTTCTGCAGCGATACCTTTTGTCATTAATGAATTCCGTCTACCATACCCACTCTGTTTGGATTTTTCAACTATTTTTCCCTTGTGGCTTGTGTGCCCCAGTGCTCTCTTTATTAAGGCTTCTCTGATAGTTGTTTTTTGAATATTGGTGTCAGCGTCAAATTTCTGCAGGATCAGATCTCAGGCTACGTAATCCTGAGCAAGTCCATCTCACTGGTTGACTTTTTATTCTTTTTAAAGAGGAGGAGGAGGAGGAAGCCTTCCTTTCAGGATGGTGGCAGAGTCTGAGAGAATGCATGTCCATGCAGCACAAGGCAAGAGCTCTGATGGCTGCTTAACAGTCTTCCCTTTGCTCTACCCCGGAGGTTCTCTCTGTCCTTGCATGTCCGAGGCTGTGGTAAATGCTTTCCCATTGGGTTACTCACGGTACAGGTAAGGTGACCTTGATAGTTCATAGCCATGGGAGGTGAGTGTCCTCAGGCTCTGGCTTGTACCCTTGAACTTGCTGAAATTTTGGAAAGGCATTTTTCCTGGTGTTTACCCAGTGGCAGATGTGACATATACAAAATACTAGTCCCATGATAAAAAACATTCCTAGGTATAATGCCTAGGAAGTTGTTATGGTCACAGGAAGTCAGTGAATAACTTACTCTGTCCTCCTTGGAGATGTGGGGATATAAATAAAGGAGAGGCTTGGCATGGATAGTCTTGAGAAGAGGAGACTATAAGTGCAATTCCTGCCACTTACAAAGCAGCTTTTCAATAAGCTGTCTAGGTTGGTCATAGCTTTTCTTCCAAGGAGCAAGCCTCTTTTAATTTCATGCCTGCAGTTGCCATCTGCAGTGATTTTGGAGCCCCCCAAAATAAAGTCTCTCACTGTTTCCATTGTTTCCCCATCTATTTGCCATGAAGTGAAGGGACCGGATGCCATGATCTTCGTTTTCTGAATGGTGAGCTTTAAGCCAACTTTTTCACTCTCCTCTTTCACTTTCATCAACAGGCTCTTTAGTTCTTCTTCACTTTCTGCCATAAGGTTGGTATCATTTGTGTACCTGAGGATATTGCTATTCTCCCAGCAGTCTTGATTCCAACTTTTGCTTCATCCAGCCCAGGATTTTGCTTGATGTACTCTGCATATAAGTTAAACAAGCAGGGTGACAATATACAGCCTTGATGTACTCCTTTTCTGATTTGAAACTGATTTGTTGTTCTATGTCCAGTTCTAACTGTTGCTTCTTGACCTGCATACAGATTTCTCAGGAGGCAGGTAAGGTGGTCTGGTATTCCCATCTCTTGAAGAATTTTCCACAGTTTGTTGTGATCCACACAGTCAAAGGCTTTGGCATAGTCAATAAAATAGAAGTTGATGTTTCTCTGGAACTCTCTTGCTTTTCCGATAATCCATCAGATGTTGCCAATTTGATCTTTGGTTCCTCTGCCTTTTCTAAATCCAGCTTGAACATCTGGAATTTCATGGTTCACATACTTTTGAAGCCTGGCTTGGAGAATTTTGAGCATTACTTTGCTAGTGTGTGAGATGAGTGCGATTGTGCGGTAGTTTGAACATTCTTTGGCATTGCCTGTTTAGGAATTGGAATGAAACCTAGACAGCATATTAAAAAGCAGAGACATTACTTTACCAACAATGGTCCATCTCGTCAAAGCTCTAGTCTTTCTAGTAGTCATGTATGCCTGTGAGAGTTGTACTGTAGAGAAAGCTGAGCACCAAAGAACTGATGCTTTTGAACTGTGGTGTTGGAGGAGACTCTTAAGAGTCCCTTGGACTGTTAGGAGATCCAAACAGTCCATCCTAAAGGAAATCAGTTCTGAATATTCCTTAGAAGGACTGATGCTGAAGCTGAAACTCCAGTATTTTGTCCACCTGATGCAAAGAACTGACTCACTGGAAAAGACCCTGATGCTGAAAAATATTGAAGGTGAGAGGAGAAGAGGATGACAGAAGATGAGATGGTTGGATGGCATCACTGACTCCATGGACATGAGTTTGAGTAGGCTCCAGGAGTTGGTGATGGACAGGGAAGCCTGGCGTGCTGCAGTCAGTGGGGTCGCAAAGAGTTGGACATGACTGAGTGACTGAACTGATGGAGCAGCTGCTCTGTTCCATAAACAGTAGTCACACCACAGGGCAGAAAGGTAACCTGAGGCTCCAAGAGGCTGTAGTGAGGTGGGTGTACAAAATTCAAAGAGAAGTGTAAAGTGGGCTCCTCAGAGCAGGAAAAGAGATTGAAGAGATGGATAAAGGTAAGAGATTTTAAGAACATCATTAATAACTAAAATTTTATCACCTTTTGATTTTTAAGATAAGTGTCATTGGCTAGCAGTTAAGACTGATCTCTCATGGAACTGACTTTTGCATGTAGGCTGGTTTTATGTTTATTACTTTTGATGTTTGTTTTGTGAAAACCCTTTACATCTGTTGAATTTTATATTCTTCATGGGCTGAGGCAGATACTTTTATAGCCAGGAGGAGTGGAGAGGTGGTGAGGGTGTGAAGAGAAGGCAGCGGTCTTGGATTCTGGTCACTTTCCCGTTGTCCGGCTCTGTGACTTGTGCCCAAGAGCACATCAGCTGGAGCAGGTGCTGACACTTGGCGTCAGACTTGGGTGCCTGGCACATGGTCTTTTCTCTGGGACCCTTGATTGACCTTCTAGGGTTCTGAGCAGGTTTTGTTCTTGTGGTGCTGGAGACGACTGCTTGGCCGTTGGTTAGGATGGTTGATATGTAGACTAACAAGCAGGCTGTTGACCAGATCAGACTGCTTTTGATGTCTCAGACATGCCCCTTTTGAGCAATCTTTCCCTGAGTTGTTGGAGTATCTGTGTTTCCCATCATGTTTTCCTTTTTGTCTTGGCTTCAAAGAAGCTTGGAGCTAAATTTATTGCTTGATTGTAGTTGCTGGGTTGGCCAAGGTTTTAAATACGTATTTTTTTCGTGACTTTTTTTTTTCTTTTTCTTTTGAAAACTTGTTTGTGTCCTTGACTGCATCCACCTTAAATCATTTTTGTGAAGTAGGTCAGGTATACATTGAAGAATTGTTTCTGTAGGAGGAAAGCCATCAGACAAACGGAAACAGATTTGGGTGACTCTAGTTAAAAAAAATGTAGGGATAGATTTTGCATTTAAACTCCTTTTTATATTATTTGCTATCGTATGGTCTGTATAGCTCATTTTGCTGTCCTCGAATGTGGGGTAAGCATCGGGAGGAAGGTTTTTCTTCATAACAGTTATTTGATTATGGAAGTGCTGAAGGTGGGATAACCTTCAGTTCTGACCTTGTAGTCAGCCCTATGATTCCCTGAGGTTTTAGGGCCACATGCCCTCACTCTCCTTCCTTGTTTGGGGCCTGAGGCAGCTCTCCTGGAGCCCTAGGACTTGCCGAGGAGGTGAGGCCTGAGCATGTGTAGCTGCTGGCTAATCCTTGTTGAATATGGAGGGGGAAGATTCTGGGTTTAGTTAGTGGGCCCCTTTATTCCAGCCTGGCTTCTAGAAGTAGCTGTTATGCTCCCGAGAAACAATTGTTTGGCATAAGCTGTATGCTGGGCACTGAGATAGGTGCTGTATTTTTTAAGTGCTTAATGATGGCAGAGAGTTGTTAATAATTACAAATAGGATAGGCTCATCACACTGGCAATAAATACTGGAGGAATACTATTGAAGACTCCTTCCTGGTGGCAGATGTGAGCAGCTTGAGGAGAGGCACTGAGGGCCCTGTAGGAACGGAGGTCTCTGGTTGCAGTGGGGCAAGGCTGGGGAGCAGAATTCCTGTCTAGGCTGTGTTTCTTGTGTGGGAGGGCCTACTGGGACACATCTTTGCAGTCACTCTAGATATTGGGGCTTATGAAGAAAGGCCCTCAGGCCCCTCAGCCCTTTGATGTGGGCCCAGAGAGATGCTGCCGTGCCTTCCCAAAGCCCTCTGGAGGTGGAGCGCGGTGGCCGGCTGTGCCTCCCCTCCACTTTTCTCCCCTCTTTGTGGCTATTCCTTTCGTAGTTCATCTGATTGCTGTTCTTTCCAGATTGCTGGCTTCAGCTTTATTTTATCTAATTTTATCTCTTCCAGCCTGTATATCCAGAGCATCGTGGGGGCCTGTGCTTGTTCTGTCCCTTCCATTTCTCCTCTGCTCCCTCCACATCCTGAGGGGGTAGGGACAGCATCTGCATAACCTCTGCTTCTCTGGTGCAGGAGGTGGCTGGCCAGGAGCACGTCAACCTCTGGAACCTCACTTTTATGTGTTCCCCTCCTCCTCGTCTTTCTCATTGACATATTTTGCTGCTTCTGAGTCGGTCCTGAGTCCTCTTGCCCCATCTCTCTCAGCTTCCTTTTGTCTTTTGACCCATATCCTTCCCACCCCCATCTTGACCTTTTTTGCTTGCTGGCTGGCTTGTCATACCTTCTGTCACATTTACATGCTCACTATTTCTTTTTACTCCAAGCATCTGTTCCTCTAAATCATGAACTGCAGTTGGTATAATTAAATATGTGATATGTTTATTTTAATATCAATATGTCACTCTGTGCATGTATTTGTAAGAGACCTGGCTGTCGGCACAGGGTCAGATCACTGTTTGCAAATGTCTGCTCCTGCCAGCTCCCCTGGGATGTTCACGGGTTCTCTGTCTCCGTGTCTCTCTGCTCTGTATGTCTCTCTCTCTGTTGCTGTCTTTCTCTCTGAGGCACATCGTCCGTATGGACTGGCCCTTCCCCTCCCCATAATCCCTGGGTGAGTGAGGAGGCACAGACGTGCTCAATTAAGAGGCCGCTCATAGAAACTAATAAAGAACTAAAATTTCATGCCCTGCTCTTTATTTTTCTTCTGTGAGCTGCTCTGAAATGGCAGCATGTTACATGGAGCCCGGGCACCCTCCCCTGAGTGCATTGCTGATGCAAAGGCAGGCAGCAGCAGCAGCCAGAGCCTCTCCCCGGCCTGTCTGTGGTCCCGTGTGATCCCCCTCCCCAAATGGGCAGTGGGGAAACCAGCCCATCTCTGAGGCTTCTAAGTGGAGTGACAGAAATAGAGGATCCGGTGTTAGAATAGATTATGTGGTGTTTGCTTGTCACTTCTGTTTAAAGGTAAATAAAAAATCTATCTCTGGCTTAGAATTCTAGCCGCCTGGCCTGTGGGTGAATATTGACTGGCAAGCATCACCTCCCATGTAGAAAGGCTTGCATGCGAGCCTGTAAATTAGAGCTCTGCTGTAGACATATCTTCTTAATGTTTTCTGCAAAGCAGAATTAGAACATGTTGTTTCTTTGGAGGTTGGGAATTGCAAACAAGAATCCCCTTCCTCCCAGACTAGTGGAAAGTAAAGGAAGAAGTTGAAATCTTGGTTCATCAGCCATAAAAGTTAGATGAAAGCTGGGGCAGATAGATGAGAAGATTGTGGTGTGTCTTGGACCTCAGATTTGTATTCCTTTTCTGGAAGAGAAAAAGTGCATTTTAGATTTAGATAGTTCGGTTACATTTTTGGGCTGTCAGATACACAGAACGTTAGATTAAGTTTCCAGTCTTGAGTTTTAGCACAGTGCTAGGCAAGTCACTTGACATCCCCGGGCTCTAGTTTCATCGACTCTCTAACAGAATACAAATTCCTACCTTGTAGGAGATAGTGATGATCAATTGGAAATTTGTGCCAAGCACAGATGTGTTCAATAAATATGGGTAAATGATAAGCCCTTTGATAAACCTGCTGAAGTTCTGGGTGGTTCTTTTGTTTTTGCTTGTTGGTTTCATTTTGTTAGTTACACTGTCTGGCTGGACTTAATAACAGGCATGCTGTTTGTGCTTCTGTGGACACTGGTTCTTTTAGGGACTTAACTATATTGTTGTCATGGAAATTTTGAAAGGACTCATGGTTCCAAAAAGGACTAAAAGTTTTGAATTTCCTTTTTATTTTTTGCAAAAGATTCTGAAGCTTAAGTCATGCAATTAATAACAGGGGAGGTTAAGAGTCAAAGATTTTTCTTTTACTCTGGTCATTTTTTATGCTGAACTTGGCATGGGTTGAAGCAAATTCATGTCTTCTTGACCACCACTTTTTTTTTTTTTTTTAAACTGAGAAGATAGATTCTATCTCTAATGAAGTAATTGCAAACAGTCCTGTTAACATATGGTACTGATTTTTGCAGAAGCATTGTTGAAATGCATGGGAACTACCAGGTTAAAAGACATAAAAATAGCCAGAGCTTCATACAGTCCAGATGGTATCTCCAGACTAGAGGATCGAAGAGGCATGAGAATTGTCTAGAGCCTATAGAGCAGGGGCTGGAAAACATGGTCCTTGGCCAAGCCCAGCCCACTGCCTGTGTTGCATGGCCTGTGAGCGAAGGATGGTGTTTTTTTAATGGTTAAAAAAAAAATCCAAAGAAAGGTGCTATTTCATGACATGTAAAAATTCTATAAAATTTGCATTTCAGTGACCGTAAGTAAGGTTTTTCTTTGGCTCACAGCCAGTCCCATTTGTTTATATGCTGTCTGTGACTGCTTTTGTGCTACAATGTCAGATTGAATGGTTGCCTAAAATATTTACTGACTGACATTTTACAGAAAAAGTTTGCCAGTTCTGAACCTAGGTGCTGAGGAATTTTAGTTCTAAGATATATTAGTTGATACATGGCTTTTTCTCTTTTTTGAAGATTAGCTTTTGAACTTTAAGCCTTTTTGCTGTTTAAAAACTTATATTCATAGAGAACAACAAGAAACATGGCCTGTTAATCCCACTACTCAGATCACACATTTATATTTTCTGTGATTAAAAATAAAAATGCTCATGGTAAAAATGTTCAAATAATGTAAGGTATAAAATAAAAATCTGCCTCCTATTTTTTTCCCATCCCAGTTTTTTAACCCAAAGGTTAACACTTAATAATTTAATACTTAACATGTCAAAATCTTTTTTGTGGTTACACCAGTATATATATGTATATCCTTTTTTAAACAGAAGGCTTCCCTAGTGACTTCAGTAAATAACCTGCCTGCTGATGCAGGAGATGGGCTTTGATCCTTGGGTCGGGAAGATCCCCTGGAGAAGGAAATGGCAACCCACTCCAATATTCTTGCCTAGAGAAGTCTCATGGGCAGAGGAGACTGGCAGGCTACAGTCCATGGGTTGGCAAAGTGCTGGACATGACTTAGCGGCTAAACAACATTCTCACAGAATGCTTAGTTCACTAGTCAAATATTTCTTGCTTAATTATTTAACCTTTTATTATGAAAAATTTCAAACGTGTACAGCATATGACAGAAAAGCACAGTGAACCATTTTTCAGCTTCAGTATTTTTCAGCTCCCGACTAAATCCTGTTTTCTCCGTCCAACCAACCCACTTCCGATGTTATTTTGAAGAAATTCCAGGTACCTCCATTTCATCTGTAGATATTTCTGTATGTATCTTTAAGAGATAATGACTCTTTCAAAAACATGCCCACAAACTAAAACTGTTAAAACAAATAAATTAATGTAGATTTGAAGCCCAGGTATTATTTACAGTTGTCTCCCCACCACCCCCAGTTCTTTTCTAAATGTCCTGGTTTACTCTTCAGTTGAATCGGAATCTGGATAAGGCTTACACGGTGTGATTGATTGTTGTCCTTTAAGTAAATTTTAATCTGTTAAGGTCCCTGAACACCCCTTCCTTTTTCTTCTTTCTTAATTTTCAAAGAAACCAAGTTATTTGCTGTGTAGATGTTTCATATCCCTATTGTATTGTTTACTGTTTTTTTTTTTTTTCTGTCCTTTAAATTTTCTGTGAGTTAGTAGTTGCATCTTGATGCTGGATCACATTTAAGCTTATTTTAATGATGAGGAGGGTGTTTAAGCAGGGCCACTGCATAGGTGATGGTGGATTCTTCCAGGAGGAGACTCTAAATGTCTTTTTGTGATACCAGCGCCGCCCGGTGTTTAATATGTATAGCCAGTCATTCATTATGTGTTGTGAAATGGTGATGCTCTAATTCTGTCATTCCTTTGCCATTTATCAGATGAGATATTTCAGTTTTTTCTACCTTTACTAGATTTGAAAGTATTGTATTGACTTATTAATGTCCTTTAACGGTGACTGGTTTGGTTTCTTGTTTATAGAATTTATAGACATATTATGAATTTAAACATATCTAATGTGTTCCATCAAAGTTATTGATGTTCAAAATTTCTCCTTTTTGACTTGTGTGAGCCTTTTCAAGTTGGTCCCTGAGTCCTTTTGCAATGAGCCTAGTAGTCTTTGATAGCTTTCTTTCTGTCTGGTATTAAGATGGTCAAGGTGACATTTCTTGCCCCAGTTCTGGAATCAGCCATTTCTCTAGGAAGTCAGTCCTGTTTTTTGTTTGTTTTTTTTGGGAACAGTATTTCAAGACGTAGTCTGGGATCAAAAGTACATGTCTATAAAAAAACAAATAACTTTTTATAATAAAAACACATATAGATAATGCATAAAGTACAACACTTACGTAACCGTCACCTCAGTCAAGAAGTAGAATGTGGTAGCAGTTCAGAAATACCCTAGTAGGTCCCATTCTGACCACATCTCTCTTTTCCCCTCAGAGTAAGCATGCTCCTAATTTTGATGATAATGACTTCCTTGTTTTTCTTTTTATCATTTATGTGTCTACATCCTTAGGCAATATAGCTTGGTTTTATCTGGTTTTACATTTTCTATAAATGGATCTGGTTGTGTGGTTATTTTATATCGTCTTTCATTCAGCATTGTAAGACCCATTCGTTTTCATTTTTCATGCAGAATATATTCCATTGCATGAACAGACCATAACTTATTTATTGATTCTTCTGATGATGTACATTTGAGTTGTTTCTCCTTTTGAGATGTTAAAAGATGCTGCTAAGACTGTCCAGGTACCGATATTTCCAAAAGGTATATACTAGAGATAGAATTGCTGGGTCAAAAGATAATATGTATTTCTCCAAAGAGTTGTACCAGTTGATGCTCTCACCAGCAGTGAGATATTCTGTTATTCTGTTGCTTCATGTCCTCTCCCAGCCTGAAACTGTTCAGATTTTCCATTTTCTTGCCAGTCTGTTGAAGTGGTAACTCAACTCTGACTTCAGTTCACTGTTTCCCTGATGACCAGTAAGGTCAAACCCCTTTTTGTATGTTTAGCTGTTTGGATTTATTCCTTTTGTGATGTTTCTGATCAAGTCTTTGGCTCATCTTCCCCCTGAACTGTCTTTTTTCTTCTTAATTTGTAGGCATTTTAATATGTCCTGGATATAGGTTCTCATTGGTTGTGTGAGCTGTGGGTGTCTTCTCTCATTCTGTACATTTTCATTTTCTTTATGATGCTTTTTGATTAGCATAAGTTCTTGTGCTTTTTTATATCTTCTTTTAGGAAATCTTCCTCAACTCTGAGATAGGTTAGAATGTATAATAAGGATGTAAAATATTCTATTGTAAAAGTATGTAAATAAAATCTGATCTTGCAAAAGCCTTACAGCTTTGTATTTCCATGTATGTACATTCTCTTTTAAACAATCTATGCAAGAGTAATACAGCATCTTACTTTTTCACATAGTTTTATTTTAGAGATCTTTCTACATCATCCGTACACTAATCTACCTTTGTTTCCAGTTTTATTTCCTGGTAAGATGTGGTGCTGCCAGAAAAAACCTCTTGTGCATAATTTTGTGAGTATACTGATAAAACAGATTCTACACAGTAAAATTTCTGGGTCCAACAATTTGCTTGTGTTAAATATTAATAGATATTAATATTTGCTCTCCATTAATACATGTGAACTAGCCAGCAGTCCACTGATCACATCCAGAGAAATTATCTGGATATGAAGTGTTTTTTAGGCCTAAGCCACATCGGTTGCATATGATTGTTTTTAAAAAGTCAATGCCTATCATTCTCCATATGTCAAAGGAAGAAGTTGCTAGTTTAGCCACATTATAGTTTGGAGCAAATTTCTTAGGAGAGTCTATGCTGTGTGGAGTATACATCATGAAGAACAGGGAGGCAAGAGGTGCTTAACTGTGCTATAAAATCAGTGCGGAGAGGCCACTTTGAAGGGCTGTGGTGTTCTTTGTGACAGCTCACTTGAGAGTTCTTGGGTTTCTGAGTTGTCATCTTCAACAAAGTAGGGACTTTTGGATCTTACACTTTATTCAGATTGAAATACTTTTCCCTCCTCTTGGTTCAGTAATTTTTTGAGTATAGCTGTTTTTCCTCCATCATTTCCTGAGTACGTAACTGTGTTTTAGGGGAGAGTGACTGCTCTGGGGAAAGTGGAGGACTGGTTATGAGATTTATTGTTTATCTTCAAGCAGATTACTATCACATAGAAGGGTTTAGATGGTAGTTTATTTGTATCATGGGCTTTTACCATTAATTGGGTATTACTCTCCTCAAGGCATCATTTAAATCAAAGCAGCTTAGCCAGTCACAAAAGACCACATGTTATATGACTCCATTAAGACAAAAGCCCAGAACAGGGAAATGTATGGAGATGAAAAGCAGAGGACTAGTTGCTAAGGGCTGGGGGATAGAGGGAAGTTGGGTCATGATAGCTTAAGGACATGGGTTTCTTTTTGATGTGATGAAAATGTTCTAAAATTGGTGGTGGTGGTTGCATGTGCAATCAGTGAATACACTAAAAACTACTGAATTGTACACGTTAAATGGGTGAATTGTATGGCATGTGAATTATATCTCAGTAAAGCTGTTAAAAATATTAAAATCAATGCAACTGTTTTTTCTCTGCTGGCTCAGTGAGATTTCCCTAGAAGTTCTCTGGTTGCTTAAAAGAACGGATGATACAGAATTTCTAGTCTGGAGGA